>CAUYRH010095190.1:0-54550 GCA_963574655.1 Perodicticus potto
GGAAACACATGCACAGGGTGGATGTGAAGTTTGTAAATACATTTACATCTATGCATACATCCACATACAGGTAACCATGAGGTCTGTATACACACACACTGTGGCCATAAAGTTAGTACATACACAAATACACATATACACAGAGTGCCATAATGTTGTATATGTGTGTGGGTATATATATGCATATATATATTCATATATAATACCTATGTGTGGGTGTGATGTGTGTATACATGTATATATATAAACACATGTATACATATATACACACACATACACATACCCACACACAGATACATTCACACATATACATGCAAGGTAGCCATAAATTTCATATATACTATACCTACACACAGAGTACATAAATTTTGTGTATACATATATCTCCCCACACACAAACATATACTGCATACTTGGTATGTGGCCATAATTATTGTATATAATATATACATACACACATACAAACAGATGCAACATACTTTACCAGTGCTTCACATAAACATAAATACCAAACACACATGTGGCCATAAAGTTTGTGTATACGCACACACACACACACACCAGGTGCCCATAAAGTTTGCACATCCACACACACACATATACTGGGAAGCCATGCAATTCCTATATATGTATAGATACACACACAAACACACACTGGGTGGACATATTCATATATACATATACACACAACACAAGGTGGCCATAATGCTCATGTATACATACACACTGTTGGCTATAGTGTATACATATCCACACACATATAAAGCATACCCATAATGTTCATATATGCATATATATCAATATACACTTAAAGTGTAACCGTGATTTATATATACACATACAAAGTCTGTGGCCATAATGTTTACATATATATAGATATTACATTACATTATGTATATACACATATGTATATGCAGAGACACACATAGTGTGACCATGAAGTTCACATGTACTTACACACACATTCATATACAGCATGGCCCTGAAGTTTGAACATACCCACACGTACAGGGTGCCTATAAATTCATATACACACACACACAGTGGCCATAATATTTGTGTGATAATCACATATATGGAGCCACACAGTTCATACATACATATTCACACATACAGGGTGGCCATAAAATTTCTATATTTACACACACACATACACACAGAGTGTCCATAAAGTTTGAATATATACACAGACATACACCCAAGTAGTTGAAATGTACTTACATACAGAACACATATGTGTCCATAAAGTTTGTATATATACACACACACACAGAAGGGAAAACCATAATATCCATATATACATATATACACACAGAGTGGGCATAAATTCATATATACATATATATATACACACACAGGGTGACCATAAAGTTTGAATATATATTATATATGTGTGAGTGTGATGGGCGTGTGTATATATACAGGCACACAAACATACACACAGATGTGACCCAGAAGTTCGCATATATTTACACACACATATGCACATACAGGGTGGCCCTGAAGTTTGTATATACACACGTACAGGGTGGCTATAAATGCATATACACACACTCCATGTGGCCATAATGTTTGATATAAACAGACAAGGGAACCACACAGTTCATACATACATATACAAACACATAGGGTGGCCATAAAGCTTATATATGTACACATATACATATACATAAGCATGTCAAATGTACCTGCAAACGGGGCACACATGACAATAAAGTTTGTGTATACATACAAATACACATAGGGAGGCCATAAAATCCACATATATGTATATACACTCAGAGTAGTCATAAATTCATATATACATATATACACACACAGGGTGGCCATAAAGTTTGAAGATTTTATATATAAATAATATATGTGTGTGAAGTGTGTATACATATATACATATACACAGACATGTTCATATACACAAATAGACATAGACATACATATATACAAGGTAGCCATAAAGTTCATATACACATATACCTACACACAGAATTGCCATAAATTTGATATATACATTTATGCATACACATGGTGGACATATTTGAATATACATGTATACATACACACAAACATATACCACATATGAAGTAATTACTTCACATATACATATATTCTAACACATATGTGGCCATAAAGTTTGTGTATACATACATACATACACACATAAAAAAGGGTGGCCATAACGTTTGCACATCCATTTACCCACACATATACAGGGAAGCCATGGAATTCTTATATATGTATAGATACACACACACACACACACACACACACACACACACACACACCCGGTGGCCATAAATTCGTATATATGAATATGTAAAACACAGGGTCATCATCACATTCATATATACATACATACATACATACATACATACATACATACATACATACTGGGTGGCTATAGTTTGTGTGTGCATATACACATACCCATAAGAAGCATACCCATAAAGTTTATATATGCATATATATAAATATACACAAACACAGTGTGACCATGGTTTATACACAAACACACATATACTGTGGACATAACGTACATGTGTGTATCAATTTAAATATATAGACATATGTGTGTGTGTATAAATACAAACATACAAATATATTTATACACACACACAGTGTAACCAGGAAGTTTGCATGTACTTACACACATACATACAAAGGCAGGCTTTGACATTTGTATATACTCACATTTGTATATACAGGGTGGCTATAAATTCATATACACACACACAGAGTAGCCCTAATGTTTGTATGATATACACAAAGGAGCCACACAGTTCATACATATACACACACACACACACACACACACACACACAGGTTTGCCATAAACCTCAAATCTACATATATACACACACAAAGCATAGCCATAAAATACATATGTACACACACATGGTTGCCATGAAGTTTGCATGCATATATATGGACACACATGCACAGCATGGATGTGAAGTTTGTATATACATTTATATCTATGCACACACCCATATACAGGTGGGTATGAGGTTTGTGTACACACAGTGTGGCCATAAAGTTTATGTATATATGTATATACACACATGTATTCATATGTATACAAATACATATACATACCAACACACATATACATACAAGGTACCATAAAGTTCATATGTACATATAGCCACACACAGTATTGCCATGAATTTTGTGTATATATATATATGTATATATATATGGCCATGTTTGTATATACATATATATAAACACAAACATAGGCCAAGTACTTTACAAGTACTTCACATACTTGTTTGTACATATATACCAAACACACAGGTGGCCATGTTTGTGTATACATACACACACACACAAACACACACACATACACCAGGTGGCCATAAAGTTTGCACATCCGTACACACACATGTACAGGGAAGATATACAATTCCTATATAGGAATTTTCTATATATGTCTAGATACACCCACAAACACATATAGGGTGACCATAAGGTCGTATACATATACACACAATACAGGTGGCCATTACGTTCATGTATACATACATATATACACACTGGTGACTGTAGTTTGTGTATACATAAACACACACATATAAAATGTACCCATAAAGGTCATATGTATATAAATATACACACAGTGTCACCATAATATACATATATACACACAAACACTGTGGCCATAATGTTTACACATATATAGATATTACCTTACATAATAAAGATATGTACATATGTACACATCTTACATAGTATCTATCTATATGTATCTATATGCACACACACAATGTGTTACCAGAAAGTTCGCATATATTTACAAACACACACACACATATATATAGGGTGGCCCTGAAGTTTGTATATACACATGTACGGGGTGGCTATAAATTTATATACACACACAGAGAGTGCCCACAATGTTTGTATGATATGCACATACATGGAACCACACAGTTCATACACACATATACACACAAGGTGGCCATGAAATTTCTATATGTATACACTCACATATGCACAAGTACATGATATGTACCTAGAGAACACACATGCAGCCATAAAGTTTGTGTATATACACACACATGCACACAAAGGGAAGCCATAATATTCATACATAGGTACATACACACAGGGTGGCCATAAATTCATATATACATATATACACAAACACAGGGTGGCCATAAAGTTTGAGTACATATTATACATAGGTGTGTGTGTGATGTATGTGTATACCTATATATATAAACAGACATATATATATATATATATGCATGCACATATACATACACAAACACATACATACAAAGTAGTCATAAAATTCATATACACATATACCCACACACAGAATTTCTATATATATATGTGTGTATATATATGCATATATATATTGTATACATGTGGGCATGAAGGGTGTGTATACATACATACATACATACACACACACATACACACAAGGGTGGCTATAAAGTCTGCATATCCATATGCTCACACATATACAGGAAGCCATGGAATTCTTATCTATGTATAGATACACACACAAACACAGGGTGGCCTTAAATTTGCATATAGTATACACACAACACAGTGTGGCCATCATGTTCATATATACATACACACTGAGTGGCTATAGTTCTTGTATACAAATGCACATACCCATTTGAAGAATACACACAAAGTTCATATATGATTATACATAACTATGCACACACACAGTATGATCATGATATATCTTATCTTTATGGCCACCTGGTGTGTGCGTGTGTGTATGTATGTATACACAAACTTTATGGCTATATGTGTGTTTGATATATATGTTTATGTGAAGCACTTGTAAAGTATGTAGTACATGTATGTGTGTGTATGTGTATATGTATCTACAAACATTATGGCCACATACCAAGTATGCAGTATATGTTTGTGTGTATGGGGAGGTCTATATATAAATTTTATGGCTACTTTGTGTGTGGGTATATGTAGATATGAAATTTATGGCTACCATGTAAGTGTACGTGGCTATAAATTCATAACACACACACAGAGTAGCCCTAATGTTTGTGTGATACACACATACACTGTGGACATAATGTATATGTGTACATAAATATATATTTATGTTTTTATATAAATGTTTATATAATTATTCACACACACACACAATGTAACCAGGAAGTTTACATATAATTAGGCACACACATATACAGGGTGGCTCTGAATTTTGTACACACACACACACATGAATACAGAGTGGCTATAAATTCATAAACACACACACACACAGAGTAGCCCTAATGTTTGTGTGATATACATATAGAAAGGAGCCACGCAGTTCATACATATTTATACACACACACAGGGTTGCCCTAAAATATATATGTACACACACTCACACACACACATACACATACAGGGTTGCAATGACGTATCCATACACACATATGTACATACATGCACAGAGTGGATGTGAAGTTTGTACATGCATTCATATCTATGCACACATCCATATACAGGTGGCCATGAGGTTTGTATACACAAACTGTGCCCCTAAAGTTTGTATAAATACACACAGACACACATGCACAGAGATATATAAACAGAGTGGCCATAATATTGGTGTGTATGTGTGTGTATAAAATATGTAATATATGAACATGTATGTTCATATAATACCTATGTGTGGGTGTTATGTGTGTATATATATATATACATGTATAAACAGATATACACATATATACATACCCACACATGTACACATACATGGTAGCCATAAATTTCATATCTACATATACTCACACACAGAGTGGACATAAAATTCGTATATACATATATCCCCATGCACACAAACATATACTGCATACTTGGTATGTGGCCATAATGTTTGTAGATACATATACACATACACACACATATATATACCACATACTTTCCAAGTACTTCACATAAACCTATATATCAAACCTATATATAAAACACATGTGGCCATAAAGTTTGTGTGTACATACATACACACAAGCACACACTAGGTGCCCATAAAGTTTGCACATTCATATACATGCACACATATACTAGAAAGCCATGCAATTCCTTTATATGGGAAGACATGCAATTCCCAATTCCTGTATATGTATAGATACACATACAAACACACACTGGGAGGGCACAAATTCATATATACTTATACTCACAACACAGGGTGGCCATAACGCTCATGTATACATACACAGTGGTGGCTATCATCTGTGTATACACATACACACACATATAAAGGGTACTCATAATGTTCATATATGCATATATATAAATATACACACACAGTGTAACCATGATGTACATATACACATACAAAGCCTGTGGCCATGTTTACATATATAGAGAGAATATATTACATTATGCATATACACATACATATGTATAAGCACAGACACAGTGTGACCAGGAAGTTAACATATACTTACACACACACACCTATATGCAGTGTGGCCCTTAAGTTTGTACATACCCACATGTACAGGGTTGCTATCAATTCATAGACACACACAGAATGGCCATAATGTTTGTATGATATACACATATGTGGAGCCACATATTTCATACATACATACACACACACACAGAGTGGCCATAAATCTTCTATATTTACACACACATACACACAGAGTGATCATAAAATTTGAATATATATATACACAGAAAATACACACAAGTACTTGAAATGCACCTACATACAGAACACACATGTGGCCATAAAGTTTGTGTATATACACACACAAACACACACACACACACACAAAGGAAAGCCATAATATCCATATATACATATATACATACAGGGTGGCCATAAATTCATGTATACAAACATATACACAAACACACCAAGTTTGAATATATATTACATATATGTATATATTACATTATATATATACACATATCATATATATGTACACACACAGAGAGACATATACGTATGCACACAGACATACATACACACACAGTTGACCTGGAAGTTTGCATATACTTACATGCACACATGCATAAACAGGGTGGCCCTAAAGTTTGTATATACACACAGAGTGGTCATAAAATCAAATATACATATGTACATACACAGGGTGGGCATAAAGTTTGAATATTATATGTATATATATGTATGTGTGTGTAATGTGTGTATACATATATACACACAGACATATACACACACATATACATAAACACACACACATACATACAAGGTAGCCATAAAGTTCTTATACACATATATTCACACACAGAATTGCCATAAATTTTATATATATACATAAAGACAAAAACTTTAAAATTTATGGCCCACTCACAGTTTCACATATACATATATCAACACACACATGGCCATAAAGTTTGTTTATACATACATATATAGACACACACACACACACAAAGGTGGCTGTAAAGTTTGCACATCCACATACGCAAATATATACATGGAAGTCATGGAATTCTTAGATAGAAAGACACACACACACACACACACACACACACACACACACACACACAGAGTTACCAGATGGCCATAAATTCATATATATGAATACACACAACACAGTGGGGTCATCATTTTCATATAGACATACATACATACATACTGGATCGCAACAGTGTGTGTGTATACCTACACATACCCATAAAGTTCATATATGCATATATATAAATATGCACATAGTATGGACATGATATATACATATACACATATACACTATGGATATAATGTACAGGTTTATATCAATTTAAATATATACAATGTATATATTTCTGTTTGTATAAATATATTTGTATTTATACACACACAGTGTAACCAGGAAATGTGCTTGTACTTACACATATACACATATACAGGGTGGTCGTGATGTTTGTATATACACACACATGTATAGGGTGGCTATAAATTCATAAGCACACACACAGAATAGCCCTAATTTTTATGTGATATACAGAAGGAGCCACACAGTTCATACATATATATACCCCCACAGGGTTGCCATAAACTTCAAATATATATATATACACACACACAAAGGATAGCCATAAAATACACATGTACACTTGTGCACACACACATACAGGGTTGTCATGAAGTTTGCATGTACATACGTGGACACACATACACAGGGTGGATGTGAAGTTTGTATATACATTTATATGTACACACACATCCATATACAGGTGGCTATGAACACAGTATGGCCCTAAAGTTTGTATATACACATACATAGACAAATAGTGGCCATAAAGTTTGTGTATATGTATACATATAAAATACATATGTGTGGGTTTGATGTGTATACATATGTAAGTATGCAAACACATGTATACATATGTATTCACACATATACATACTGACACACATACAAGGTAGCCATAAAATTCATATATGCATATACCCACAAATAAAATTGCCATGAATTTTGTATACACATATATGCACACACACAGTGACAATATTTGTATATACATATATATACACAAACATATACTAAATACTTTACAAGCACTTCACATATACATATATACCAAACACACATGTGGCCATAAAGTTTGTACACACACACACACACCAGGTGGCCATAAAGTTTACACATCTGTACACACACACACATATACAAGGAAGCCATGCAATTCCTATATATGTGAAGTCGTGCAATTCCTATATATGGGAAGCTACGCAATTCCTATATATACACAAACACACACGGGGTGGCCATAAATTCATATATACATATACAAACAGCACAGAGTGGCCATTACGTTTTTGTATACATACATATATACAAAGTGGTGGCTATAGTTTGTGTACACATACACGCACATAAAATGTACCCATTAAGTTCATATATGCATATATATAAATATATCCACAAAGTGTAACCATAATATACATATACACACACTGTGGCCATATGTTTATATATATACATAGATGTTATATATACATTTGGACATATATATCCATATTATATCTATATAGACATATAGACATATATGTTCATATATAGATAGTATATATACATATGGACATAGATCCATATTATACAACATATCTATATGTATATATGGACATATATCCATATTATACAACATATCTATATGTCTATATGTATGTATATGCACACACACAGCATGACCAGGAATTTCACATATTCTTACACACACACATATATGGTGGCCCTGAAATTTGTATATATACACACGTACAGGTGGCTATGAATTCATATACACACAGAGTGGCCATAATGTTTGTATGATATACACATACATGAAACCACACAGTTCATACATATATATACACACAGGGTGGCCATAAAATTTGTATATGTATGCACACAGATACACATAGAGTGGCCACAAAGGTTGGTGTATGTGTGTATGCCGTATACACATCTGTACATATACACAAGTACTTGAAATGTACCTATATACAGAAAATACATGTGGGCATAAAGTTTGTGTATACACACACACACAAAGGGAAGCCATAATATCCATATATATGCATATACATACAGGGTGGCCATAAAGTCAGATATACATATACACACACATAGGGTGGCCATAAAGTTTGAATATATTTTATATATATTTGTGTGAGTGATGTGTGTGTATATACATATATACACATGCACATATACATACACACATACATACATAGTAGCCATAAAATTAATATACACATATACCCATACACAGAATTGCCATAAATTTTGTATATACATATATGCACACACAGAGGACATATTTGTATGTACATATATACATGCACACAAACGTACCAAATATGGCCACATGTATGTTCTTATATACATATATACCAACACACATGTGGCCATGAAGTGTGTGTATACATACATACATACACACACACACACACACACACGAGTGGTCATAAAGACTACACATCCATATACACACACATATACAGGAAGCCATGGACTTCTTATGAATGCATAGATATACACACACATACACAGGGTGGCCATAAATTCACATATACGTATACACACAACACAGGGTGGGCCTCATGTTCTTATAGACATACATACATACACACTGGATGGCTATAGTTTGTGCATACATATGCACATACCCATATGAAGAATACCCATAAAGTTCATATATGCATATACATAAATATGCACACACACAGTATGAGCGTGTTATACACACACACACATACACTGTGGACATAATGTAAATGTGTGTATAAATACAAATATGTTTGTATATCTTTATATATATAAACATATATTTATATACAAGTATAAATTTATATATTTATATGTAAGTATAAATAACATGAAAAATATATTTATAAATATAAATATATATATTTATAGTTATATTCATATTTATAAAGATATATAAAAAATTTATATACTTTATATTATAAATTATATATAATAGTGTATACATAATTACATAATATATATTACATTGTACATATTATTAATATATATGAATATATATAATTATATGATAAGCCTTATAATTATTAGTATTGTATATAATTATTTAATATTAAATATTAATTTATAATAATTAATATTAATTATATCAATATTAATGCACAAAGACACAGGTGTGACCAGGAATTTCACTTATAACTATTTAACTTATAACTATATAACTATATTTATACTTATAACTTATAACTATATTGATATAACTATTATTATATCAATATGAATGCACAAAGACACTGGGTGTGACCAGGAATTTTGCTTATAGTTACACATACACACACATATACCAGGTGGCCCTGAAGTTTGTATACATACTGGGTCGCTATAAATAATAATTTATATGATAACTTATATAATAATTTATATATATATATTCATTAAACAATAGTATCAATGTTATGATCATATCAATATATTACTATAATAATTATTATTATGTAAATACACAATATAACATATAATATTATAATGAATTCGTATATATGTATACACACATCACAGGGTGGCCATAACATTCACATACACATAATATACACACTGGGTGGCTATAGTTTGTGTGTATGTATACACACACACACAAAATGCATACCCATGAATTTCATATATGAATATATATAAATATGTACACACACAGTGTGATCATGAGAAATACATATACACACATACACTATGACCATGTGTATATACATGTGTATATATAATATATATAACATATATAAATCTAATGTATAAAATACATATATATGTATAATACACACACATAAACACTGTGTGACCTGAAAGTTTGCATATACTTATATACACACATATATAAAGGATGGCCCTGAAGTTTGTATATATACACACCCATGTACTGGGTGGCTATAAATTTATATACACACACACATAGAGTGGCCATAATGTTTGTGTGTATATACATATATACACATACAAGGGAGCCACACAGTTTGTACAAACATATACACACAGACAGAGATGCCATAAACTTCAAATATACATATATACACACACACAGGATATTCAGAAAATATATATATGTATACACCCACACACACAGAGGGTGGCTAAGAAGTTTGCATACACATATATGGACACCCATGCACAGGGTGGATGCAAAGTTTGTATATACATTTATATATATACACACATACATATATAGGTGGCCATGAGGTTTGTGTGTTTATGTGTGCACACATAAACTGGGTGGCC
This sequence comes from Perodicticus potto, assembly GCA_963574655.1. Taxonomy (NCBI): domain Eukaryota; kingdom Metazoa; phylum Chordata; class Mammalia; order Primates; family Lorisidae; genus Perodicticus; species Perodicticus potto. The sequence goes on from CAUYRH010095190.1 coordinate 11,673, forward strand.
ATGAGATTTATATATATATAATTTCATATATATACACACACTCATTTATAGGGTGCCCAAAAGTTTGTGTATACAAATACAACCCATAGGATGGGCATAAAGTTTGTGTGTATATATATATACAAATGTTTACAGGGTGCTCATAAAGTTTGTCTATATATGGACTTATATGCATAGTGGCCATGAAGTTTTTATGTGCAAATATATACACACATACACATACAAAGAATGGCCATTTAAGACTATATAAAATATATATGATCATATATTTCATATATGATTAAAAATATTTGTATATTCATTCATATGTATTTATGTGTAAAATACATATTTACATATTCAGATAAATATATGAATATGTATTTACATATACATTTATATACCTAAATATATATTCAAGTTTATTTTTATTATACTTATATGTAAAGATATTATACATAAGAATATCATAGATTTATATAAGAAAAATATATAGAACCATATATTTATATATAAATATATCTATATATCTTTTATATGTAAATGAATATATTTATATATAATAAACATATATTTATATATTTTATATATCAATGAAAGTATACATTTATATGTCTGATATATATTTACATACATTTATTTATATATATAAATATATTCACATATATCTTTATATGTAAATGTCATATACATATAGAAACATATAGACACACACATTCAAGATGTCCATAAAGTTTGCATATATTTATGTATGTATACACACAAACACATCAGGTGGCCATAAAGTTGTATATACAGACACACACACACACAAACACAGCAGCCATACAATCCATATTTACATATACATACACATACATACACACAGAGAATGGCCATAAATTTGTATACACACACAGGGTGGCCATAAAATTTGTATATGCATACATATACAGAAATGCCATGCAATTCATATATATGTATACATACACACACACACACCTGGTGGCCATAAATTTCGTATATACATACATATATACCCACTGGCTGATATAGTTTGTACACATATACACACAGACATATAAAGGGTAGCCATAAATTACACACACACGCACTCACACATGCACACACCCTCACACTATGGCCATAAAGTTTATATATGCATACACAAACACAGAGTGTGGCCTTGAATTTTGCATATATTTATATACACAGAGATATACTGATTGGTCATAATGTTTGTATATACATATAGATATATAGATGTACACATCCATATATATGATTGTTATAAAGTTCATATATATGTATATATTTACACACACATACACAGGGTGGTGATAAAGTTACATATCCATACACAAACACACATACAGGGTGCCCTTAAAGTTCATATATCCATATTTAACACATATACCCATGCATATACAGGGTGTCCATGCAGTTTGTATACACATATATATGGACACACACACATAGGATGGACATTAATTTTGTATAGACAGTTATATATGCACACACACATATGAGGTGGCCGTAAAATTTGTGTAAACATTTTTATATGCGCACACAGATACACAGGTTGGCCATGAAGTTTGTATTCACACACACACACACACACACACACGTGGCCATAAAGTTTCTGTATACACACACACACATAAATACAGGGTATCCATAAAATTTGTATATACACATATATACACATACACCTATACAGAGTGGCCATACGGTTTGTGTATGTGTGTGTGTGTGTGTATCTACCCTATATGGGGAGTGTGTGTGTGTTTACTTACATATGTATATGTTTGAGACCTGTTTTACCTGTTTTAAATGTGTGTGTACATATATATTTATATGGGTACCTGTATATGTGTGTGTACATATATATTTATACATGAACTTAGTGGCCACCCTGTATATGTGTATGTGTGTGTTTGTGGATATATATGTATACACAAACTTATGTACATACATAAATACACATATGTATGTATATGTGTAGATATGTGTTTTATATACACATATGTATGTATATGTGTATATATGTGTATATATACACAAACATGGTGGCCACAAAGTTTATATATATGTATATAGGTAGATACATATATATACTTGGTGGCCATAAAGTTTGTGTGTATACATATAAATATACAAGGTGGTCATAAAGTTTGTATATACATATACACACACACATACGTACACACATCACACATATACAGTGTGGCCATATGAACATATATACACACACAGGATGCAATAAACTGTGTGTGTGTGTGCGCACATTCACGCACACACATATACAGGGTGGATATAATTTTGTATATACTTGTATATACACACACATTTATTTAAGACAGAGTCTCACACATATATAGGTGCAGTAGTGTTGGCATAATTAAAAGTCACTCACCTTATTATTCTCCTGGGCTCCAGTAATCCTCCTGCATCAACCTCCTGCTAGTAGGACTATAAGCACTCACCTCATGCCTGGCTTATTATTATTTTATTATTATTATTATTATTATCATCATCATTTTAATCTGGAAAATCCTACATTTATTAAAATGATATATTTATAATTTTTTATTAAGGATAATACATGAAAGATAAACAACTATGTACAACTATAGCTCAGGATGAAGAAAGGAAGAGGAAGAGGATGGGAGGGAAGTGGGGAGGTTGGATGGAGGTAGGGTAATTGGTGGGATCATAACTATGGTGCCTATTGCAAGGGTACATGTCAAATCTATTAAGTGTAAAGTATAAATGTCTTAACACAATATGTGAGGTGAAGGCTATGTTAACCAGTTTGATGTAAGCATTCCAAATTGTATATATTTTATTTTTTTAGAGATGGATTCTCACTTTGTTGCATGGGCCGGTCTGAAACTTCTGGCCTCAAGTTTTTTTCCCACATCACCCTCCTGAAATGCTAAGATTTCAGGTGGGAGACACTCTGCCTAGCCACATTGTATGTTTTTATTCTAACAACTCAAGCTAACCATAACTCTGCCTTTCTATTTTTAAAAAACTTTAAAAAATAAGTTGCATTTTTTTACAAGGAAACTTAAGTTAAAATTTCTTCTCAATGAAAACACTAAATTTATCTGCATCCATATGGATATTTAAATAAAACCTTCCATGAAAATATTTGTATTATACAGCAAGTACCCAGCAATCTTCTTGTGGCTGACTCCAGATACATAAATTATTACTTCTAGTCATGTGGGTATGTTGATAATGGCAGAAGGAGAGGTCCAACAGCTTAACTGACATCTTCTTGATACTGCTTCCAAATTTATTATGTTCTGATGGAATAGAGAAGAGAGGGATCTGAGACACATTATTCTACTTATTAAGCATTTCATTGCACAACTTCCTATAAGATTTTTAAGGTACAGCTTTCAATCATTATATAGAATTACTGAGATACTTTTACTTCTCGTTCCTTTCCATCTTATTTTACACAAACTTATTTAATAACAAATATCACAAAAAATAATAAATTATTGAATAATTTTAATGCCTGATATTGTCACATAACCTTAATTTTTAGTCATTTAAAGTGAAGTAATATGGATTCAGTTAAGTGCAGAATTTTTGTAAGCTTCCAATATTATTTATCCATTAAGTTTCTTTTTCAAATGGAACTAATATAAATCTTGTAATCAATCTTCTAACTTCATTAATGAGATAATAAAATATGACTATTGTGACTTACTCTGATATTGGTATACTTTGCATTGTCTGTACTGGCAGTTATAACAGCTCTTCCGGAAGATGTTATAGGTATGAGAGGGTGGTGTATTTTCCTTTCTTATAGCATATTGAAGGAGGACCACTCCTATGTCTCCTTTAGGTGAATCTGTTCCAACTTGTGGATTAAAACTGGGGTGCAGGCAGATTTTATGGCCAAGTAAAACACCTTCTTGGTTAATAACTCCTGGAATGCCAGAGTGTGAATGCATCCTAAAACAGAGTTAGAAAACAAAACAATAAAATTAGAGTTAGAAAAACAATTCATTAAACTTCCCTTTAGGTCGAAATATTTGTCAACAAAAACATCTTTGCTTATTCAGCAATATATTCCAACAAAATTTCGTCTTTATATTCCTATATTTTGATGTTAACTTATCTATTGAATAATATTAGACTTTTAAAGATGCAAGCGTCACTGTGGATCCCCCCATGGTGAAGCCTTAGGGGCAGTATACAATTGTAAGGCAGACTTTATCTATCAAATGCAATTAGTGTAACTTAATTCTTTGTACCTCAAACAATAAAAAAAATTCATATCACAATATTTTCTAAAGACCAAAATATTTAATTTATCAAAATCCAATGAAAATACAGTTCATAATGATGAAATATATAAAAAAGTATACCTAACTGTGATTATATTATCATGGCTTTAGCTATACTTACAATTTTGTCAGACAACTCGCTGTGGAGAGGACCCACCACCGACTCAGAATAATGCCCTGGCAGGTTTCAGCCATGGACACTAGCCATGGTATGTTGCTGGATGCTGGCAATGGGGCAACCGTTGGGGTCAATGAGTTTAACCACTCATTTTGAGAATTAGGTACTAAAAAGGGCCAGATAGAGAGAGGAAGAGAAATATAACATGAAGAGCAATATCTTGTTGAATGATCAATGTTATTTACCATCCTATATATTTGTTTGATTAAAAAAGGAGGATAATACATAAAAGAATGAGAAAGGGTAAAGGGTAACCCTAATATCAAATAAGTTAAAGAAAAACATGAAGAAATATAGGAAAGAAAAACAACATGGAAGATAAAGGGAAATATTTTAAAGGAAATTAACTAACATAAACCAGTTATAGTATGGAGACTTGAAAAAAGATCCAAAATATCTGTTACTTACCACTACAACAGTGAAAAAACAACCCCCAAAACTGAAAAAACAGAAGTGGAGCTCTCATGTTGGCTCAAGTAGAGGTGAAGGCAAGATAGGGGTCTAGGAAAGTAACTGTAAAAGGTGAGATGGATACAGAGTCTAGAATGTATGACATCATAAGAGGAACTTGTGAGGTAACTGCCTTACCTGCCTTTCCTTAGAAATTCAGCTAGTTAAAGGTGATTTTAAAATTTAAAAAATTATTCTTTAATTTGATGCTGATCATCATTTTGTTGTAGAAACAGCAAATATACTTATAAATAGTAATGATCTTTTGTACTACTGTGTAACATTATTTACCTATCACAAACTGTTTATTTATTAAAAATACTCAAATGTACATATATGATCTGGCCTAAGAAGAGGTTAATGAAATAATTATTTACAGTAACCAACAGATAAATGATACCACAATATATTCACTCATATATCTATACCTATCCATCAATATCACTATATTTAGATGTATTTATGTTTTAAATTTATACAAAACTATCTCATGACAAATTATCTGGCTTCAGTAAAAATCCACAGACTTCTTATAAGAATTATGCTTTACAGTAAACATATAAATGTGAAGAAAACCTGTCTTTGCCCCAGTAGAATTTCTAATTCTGGGAATAATTACAATATGTGGGTTAGTTTCTGCTGAACAAATTAGAAAACCTAACTCAATTATATAAACATAAATTTATATTTTATATAATATGAATCATGAGTTAACAGGAAAAGAAAAAATAAAGAAGGAAAAAAGAGGAAGAGAACAAAGAAGAAGAGAGCAGAAGAGAGGAGGAGGGAGGAAAAGGATGAAGGAGATAGGAAATGGAACAGAAAGACAGGACAGAGGGAGAAGGAAGGAGGAAGGAATTAGAAAGAAGTAGGAAGAAGGAGGACGAAGAAGAAAGAAGAAAAAGAAATATCGAAGAAGGAGAAAGACCAGGAGAAAGAAGATTGAAGATGAAGGAGGGAGAAGATGAGGTAGAGGAGGGGGAAGAAGGAGAGGAAAAAGATACATGTCAAAATCTTACTAGCTGAGGCAAACTCATTAAAAAACCTCTCATATGGGAGGAGAGTAAGATGGCCAACTAGAGCCAGCTTTCAGCAGAGTCTCCGGTCCAGAGGGAGAGGTAATGGACTCAAAGAAGCTGAAGGTTGAGAGCTAAGGTCTGGGGTCTTTATGTCTTCTAAGCAAAGTATGATTCCCCTACAGTGGTTACTAGTCCACACTGTTATATATGAAATCTATAAGTGAATAATGGATTTTTTTGGTGGTTGTTTTGGGTTTGTATAACTGACTTGGGTGGGAGATAGGCCCTTTGAAATGTCTGTGATTGCAGACAAATTAATCTGAGTTGAGTTCTAGGGCCACAAGAATCTGGTCTCCCATACTGTAAGCTGGGATCTAGCTTTCCTGAGAGGCCAAGAGCCACTGGGTTTGGTCTGTAATTCCTTGGCATAGTACTGTTGTTGTGGCATAATTAAGCTTATTCAGATTCCCTTGGTGAGTTTATGTTCATCTGAGCCCAATTAATCACCTAATCTAACTCTAGCATCCAGTAGGAGCTTCCAAGTTTTCCTGATCAGCATCTGCCTAAACTGAATCTGAATTTCTCAGAAAGTGCCTGACATGTAGGTGTAGGTGACATGCAGGTAACTCGTACCTGTGTGGTAGGTGGAGTCACTTGAGTGAATATGGACACCTGACATGGGTATGGGTCTCAAATAGCCTGAATAGCCAAATCATTTTTTAAAAATATGGAAGCATCACATTATCAGACTTCCAATAAAACAATAAGGCTAGAGTAACTAACACATCATGTATCAGTATATAAACAGAGACACAGCCCAGGGAAACCAGATGGGATCTCTGATATAAAACCATCCAACTACAGCCAATTGTTCTTTGACAAAACAGATGATAGTTTGGAAAACAAGCCCTATACAATAAATAGTGCTGGGAAAAATTTGAAAGCCACACATCGAAGAAAAAAAACAGAACGCGAAAACGCGACTCTGCCCCGGACCCGGGAGAATCCCAAGGCCGCAGCCGCTTCTGCAGGCACCGGTGGGGGAGCGTGGGGTAGGGGGTGGAGAAACAGGCTGTGCCACCGCGGACGCGCACCATCCGCTCCGGCTTTTCCCTGCTCCAGGTCTCCTCGACCTTCTTTCCTGAGAACCGTAACCCGACTTTGGGGGGAAGAAAGACTCAAGAGCAGATGCTTGAACTGAAATAACTTTATTTGGGTGGAGGTGGGGGAGTATACTTATCTGACAGCCTCTGGAGTCTGAAGTAGCTAAAGCAGCTGTAGCCCGCACACTGTACTCCAAGCTTGAATCATTATACACAGTTATGACTCAATAAAAAATAATTAAAAAATAAAAAAATAAAAAAAAAAAATAAAAAAAATAAAAAATCTACCATAAGGTAATATATTTAAGGTAATATGATAATATTATTTTAAAACTATCATAAGGTCAATAAATTTCAGGTAGATATAATATCAAATTTGGTTTGTATTCCATTGTGTAGATAAAGTAAACTACCAATTGTGTGTATATATGAGTGGATGAGCAATGTATAGAACTAGAAAATATAGCTCTTTAAATGCCATGGAGTAGAAAAGACTTATTCTCTGAATCACCTGGAGCAGAGAAGTGAAGAAGTTAGCTGGGAAAGAAACATTAGATTTGTAGCAGAAGTTCTGCTTATAAGATTTCTGAAAAGACATACATCAGGGTGGATTCTTGAGCTAGACTGCCTGAGTTTGAATCTCAGGAAAATTACTTGACCTCTCTGAGTTTCAGTTAGCTCGTCTTTAAAATGAGATTATAATAGTACCTATGGCATAGGTGTGCTATAAGAATTGAATGAATTAATATATGCCAGATCCCTTGGATATCTATAGATGACAGCTATTTTCATTTACTTATTATTTTTAATCTCAGAAATACACATCTCTTTCTTTTTATAGATTGCCAATCAGGGCCATTTATTTATAGTTTCTCTTTACCCCCGCAAGAATTAGCATGCTTGTACTTGTACATACATATATATATATATAATATGCTGCATATTAGCCTTAATGACCCAATGAGTCACAGCAAAGCCTGACGCTGACAGCCCCCTAAGTAATCAAACCTACAGCAATTAGATTACAGTGTCATTGAGTAGTTGCCTCTGCTCTTTATGACAGCAAGTTTTCCACATCCTGGCAAACTTCCTTAGTGCACTTTGGATGAGAGCTTTATGCCAGAACACCCTGGATCTAAATTTACTTCCTACCTTGAGTTGCTTGGCTTCCGATGTGGGCTTTACTTTTATGAGGTGTATTCCTAGAAAGAAGCTCAAACCATCATGCACAAAATTTCTGAGAATTTCTAGAAAAGAGACTCTTAGTAAGCCATACATGTCTGTGAAAATGATGTGTGATATTCTTTTGTTAAGCCTAATAAAATAGAAACAGCATCGTTTCCTGAGTATTAGATAATCTTTTGGTTCATACATATCATAATTGTGTCCCTCCTTAATGAACTCAGATATCGGAACTTAGACACAATGGAAATAAAAAGCTTTGGAATTTAGACAGAAAATTTGAACAATGAGAATGTTCTGAATGTGTGTCCCGTGTCTTCTCCAGAAGGTAAGAAGCAATCTCCTGGCAGAATGATTGGACAGTAAGAACTTGCATCATTCCTTTCTACATGACCTTGGAACAGGGAGAGCTCTGACAAGAATTGGGAAATAGACCTTGTGCTATATTCTATCCAATTCTTCCTTTCCCCTCCTTCTTCCAATTGGAGATTCCAGTGAGCCTTTAGTCTCTTTAAACTTCACACTGTCCTCCAATATAGCTGCTCTCTAGAGCAGACAGAGGGTAAACACGATCTTGTTACATTGGACATGATGCTAATATGATAGTTGTCCGAGAACATTTGTATTTTCAGGATATAAAGAATCAGTCTCGTAATAGCATCCTGCACATGAAGAAATGATGGAAGGGCCTTGAGAAGAGGCTATCCTAGGCTCTCTGAAAGTACGTCATTATGGGCAACTGCTCTACTGGTGTAGAGATTCACTGTTTATGAATTGCTTCAAAATGCTTTTAAATTTTTATATTTCATTTAATCTCAGCAACAACCCCATGGGCTAAGCATTCTTAATACACTCACTTTATGGATAAAAAATTAAGGCCCAGGATATTTAAGTGATCCACATAGCAAAGCTATAAACTCATAGATGTTGCATATCTCCCTACTTGGATGTTCTTGTTGTTCCTTTGGGCAGATGGGAAAAGTAAACTTTCTGCATGTGTCATTCTCCCTGACAGGACAAATGCAAATTAAAAATAAGACACTTGGTTCTTTTGGTTCACATGGGGGTTGCTTGTTAAAAGAGCCTGGCACCACCTCTTCTCTCTCTCTCTTCTGCTTACTCTCTCCATGTGACATGACACCTGTTTCCCCTACACCTTCTACCTTGGTTGGAAGCTCCATGCAGCCCCCCACCAGGAGCAGACATTGGTGCCAAGCTTCCTGGACAGCCTGCAGAACTGTGAGCCAAATAAACTATTTGTATTTATAAATTACCCAGTGTTACTTATTTCCTTTATAGCAGAGCAAAGTGAACTAAAATAGACAGATTCCTTGCTGTCTTTGCATTCTCTTAGATAATTGCTTGTGATGAGCAGCACATTCTGGTTTGATGCTTAGTTGATAGTAAAAGGGTTTTCTTTCTCTACTGCCTTTAAGAGAGGTTTTCTGGGCTGGGAGTTCTTTTTACTTCTTTAATTGTATTTCCCCAACATATCCATGCCAGTTACTTAGTAATTCACTCTTTTTTTTTTTAATGGGACATCAAGTATTTCTCAGATACCTGAAATCTACATTTACTCTTTTTAAATATGTATACATTTGTTTGTGTGGGAGTATTAATATTGGATAAAATTTTGTCATCTTATACACCTTCCACTTAGGATGAGTAATGTCTTTACTAGGCAATGGGAATTTAATGTGTTTTACCTTCTTTTAAACCATTTTTGTGAGGAAAAAAAGTAACTCAAGGAATCTGAAGAATGTGAGGTGTGCAGAATTTATAAAGCTGTGCAGAATGTATAAAGAGAGACATCAGTATGAGACCTTAGTCACTGACCACAGCATCCCCCCCACCCCATCCATGGACCTGGGAGCAATTATTTAAAGGCATTTGGTTCTTTTTTTCCTTCTGAGTAGTTTCCAGACTAACTGGCAAATTTCCCAAGATGCTACCACACATTGTACAATGTGACAATGCATTATCTGCAGTTTTTTGGAATTTGTGATATAAAGAACAATCTGTGACACAAAGCCAGTCAATAGTTTACATTAGTTGAATGTAAATTTGGTAAACATATTTAGAAACTGCCTTTTCTTTTTCCTTTAAAAACCCAACTTGTAATTGCTGGTAATCAGAGCTATTTGAATCTTTCCTAGGTTGCGGTCTTCAAATTTAGTACTCTCTACTTATACTAATTTTGCCTCAGTTCCTCTTCTTTAGGTTGCCACTTGTCCGATAGGTCTATTTATGAGAGAGAATACCCTGGAAAAGTAAGGTCTAAGAGAACAGAGTTCTTCTCAAGGAGACCCCAAGGATACACCTGCAAGGTCTTGCCTGTGGCGACTCAGTTCTTAGGAAGTCGTAGAAACTTAACTTCCTGGGAGCTGGAAACTTGCTTGCTGTAAAAGCCCGTGGTTCTGTAAAAGCCGGAGCCCACTTCTCCAGCTTCATTCAAACTGACCAATGAGAAAGGTACCCGTGGGCCAGAATTTTTTGACTGAAGATAAAAAGGAGAAGATTGAGCCAGTTGGGGAGTACAGCCATTTCGAATTCTTCTGCGCCATTGCTTCATGGGCTGAAATAAAGCTCTTCCTCTTTTAAACACGGTGTTTGGGTGTTCGTTCTCTCCATTGGGCCTCGTCTTCCTGCACCATTTATTTTTTCACTTTTTCTAATTCTCAGTTTTTAATGAATTTGACCTGTTAACTACACACAAAACTAAAAAAGACAGTGGTGATTGGCTGGAACCAAATGCCAGATTCAATGAACTCTTCTACAGGTGCCAGCAACCATGAAAACATACTCAAAAACTGGGTCAGAGACCTACTTTTAAGTTATTTATATTCACCATGGGATAGTTCCTGTTTTGATATTTTGGGGATATAAATACAGCCACATAGGTCTAACCATACTGAAAATATTTAACTTCTGTGGCCAGTGGACAGGTTTTTATTACTTCCTTTAGTAGTAATAAGAAAAGACTGATTTTACCTGGTCAGAGTAATACCTGTGGCCAAAAAAAAATTGCTGGAGTTCAAGTCCAAAGTCCAACATGGAAACTAACACAGATTATTGGGAAGAAGCTTTGTAATTGGAAGAGATGTGCTATGGGGATATATTGTGCTAATATACATCTCTTAAGTGAATTCCATCTGAAGTTTAATCAGTCTTCAAAGTAAGGAGATGCATTAAATGTCATCTTATGATAGATGATGAAAAGATCCTTTTCATTTCAGACTTATTTTCTACTTTGGCATTTATTTAGGAAAGATAAGATCCACTTAGAAGCTAGACTACACAGATTTGCACACTTTCTATATTGAAAAGTTCTACCCTGTTTTTATATAAACTATTTTTACAATGTTAATTGCCATTTAAACAAAAGGTTCCTCTTGGCTGCATTTCAGGGTTTGAAAAATTTCACTGCAAGGTTTCTGAATATAATAATAGATTAAATTAGTATACAGACTAATGTTACATCTGTGTGTATGTGAAATGAAATAACCATGATTGGCTGGCTCATGAATTATGAACCAAGTTCACCTTTTATTATAATTATTACATAACTCCACGATGACTAACTTTAAAGATTATTCAAATCTCCTTTTGAATTATATTTTGAAAAGTATAATTTATTAATGTTGTTGCTACAGAAGTGGTTGGAATGTAAGTCATTCATGATTCTCTGTAAAGGAAGTTATTCAATTTCATGGTAACCAGATATGTAGTTAATGTCAGTAAAATAGGATGGATTTGGCCAAGAAGGTCTAAAAGATTTTAAATTCTTTTAGAAATACAAGAAAGAAAGAAAGAAAGAAAGAAAAACTTCTTTTCGAAATACAGTGCTTCTCAAGCTTTGATGTGAATCACGTGGAGATCTTGTTTGGTGCTGACTCTGATTTATCAGGTCTGACTGGAGCTAGAGCTTCTGCATTTCAAACACTCTCACAGTGATAATAATTTTCCTTGCCCATGGGTCACACTTTGGATGAAATGATTCAGACCCTAGGCAATCTCTTTCGACAATTGTTATCACTGTGTAAAAGGCATTTTCTTTTTAAGTTGACACAGGAACCACTGTACCTACTTTTTTTTTACTTACCCGCTATTGAAAACAGGATTATTATTTTATATACTACTCCTTATTTTTAAATTATTGTTCCATTTTTCATCCACAAATTGCACGGTTACCGAAAAGTTAAAATATGTCAGACCCTAGTGTCCCTGTCCCTTATCCTAAATGTTGTTTTAATCATGTCCCATTTGTATGGCTCACATCCAGCACAGTTCTTGGCATGCAGTAGGTTGTCTAGAATTGCTTGTCCAGCATCCTGAGGGTTTTAAGCAGTGCTAGAAGCAGTAGTTTTCCACCCTGGTTACCTAGGAATTACCTGGGACTCTTTTAAAACATACTCATGCCTGGGGACTCCCCAGACTAATTAAATCAGAATATCCGTGAGTGGGTCTTGGTATATTATTAAAGCTCCGAAGGTGATTCTAATGGGCAGCTAGGGCTGCACCACAAAAATGAGAATGAACAAATATCCAGACATTTCCTCTAAACATCCCACATGTGGGATCCTCTGGGTCATTTACATGATTTTCACTGTCCTATTTCCTGCCTATGTTTGGCAGAAATGTTAATCATATTCTAAGAAATTTCTGCTGCAAACTCAGAGCATAAAACATCCCAGAGAGAATTTAATTTCTTAAGTACCTCTGCAATGTTAGGGTGTTTTTCTTGTCTCTCTCTGTTGTGTACTTTAAAAGACCATTATAATTTGTTTTATTTTCATTACAAAAGTAACATACGCTTTTAAGTTTTTTTAAATCAAGCAGTACAAAAGGCTGAAGAAATGAAAGTACCTTCCTCCCTGCATGTCTGTCATTCTCACTTCTTCTAATAAATCATCTTCATTGCCCATTTTTGTGTCTCCATCTAGAAATTTTTTTGTTTATTCCATCATATATACAGTCCTCTCTCAGTATCCACAGAGGATTGCTTCCAGGACTCCTTCAGATACCAAAATCCGTGGTTGCTCAAGTTTCTGCTATAAAACGGCATAGTATTTGGATATAACCTAAATACAGCCTCCCATATATTTTCAATCATCTCTAGATTACTTATGATATTTAATACAATTTAATAAAATATCATATATACTAAATTCTATGTGAATACTTACTATACTGTCTTGGGTTTTTTATTCGTATTTTTTGCATTGTTATCTCTTGTTGTTTTTCTTTTTTATATTTTAGATTGCAAATTGCTTGAATTTGTGGGCACTGAGTTCCCAGAAATGGAGGACTAAGTGTATTCTTAAATAAACACGCCATACACACACACAGATGTACAGCACAACCACAATTATATCACATTATGGTGGCAGCTTGCTTTTCCATGTGACACCGCATTTTGGAGACATTTCCATTAGCACGTACGGTTCCTCTTTATGCTTTTTAAATGATGTATAGCATCCTATTACACAGCTTCCATAATTTACTGAACCAGATCCTTATCAAGATACATGCAGAATGTTTCTAGTTTGTAACTACTGCTTATATATTTCTTGCACATCTTTACATAATTTTGGCAATATATCTGTTGGAAGTTTTTACACATGTAACTATCCAGCTTCTGCTCACATCTGCTATTGGCAGTGTCCCCCATCCACCCTCTGTGATGGCTGAATATGTCAGCCCCTGTGGCCGCCCTTCTCAGCGTCCCCCAGCACAGCTGGTTGGTTGACCCTCCCACCACAGGCTCAATTCAAACTCGCTGCTTAGATTCATCCTGAGAGGAGGTGAGAGAAAACTAGAGGGGGAGGAAGAAAGAAATATTGATTATTCTCCAGTTATTGCTAGACCCTGTTGCCCTCAAAGCAATTATTAAAAAGTGGATTATTATTACCTAGGTTTTATAGATGATAAATAATGGCCAACAGAAATTAACTTACTCAGGCAAATTGGGGTGGATTTAAGATTAGAAATCCAAGTGTATGTGGTTCTCAGTACTTAATAGTCAGTGTCTCTCTGCTGTTCTGATTGGTCCTACTCAATGAATGAATGGGACCAGGTTGACTGCTGGGCTCCCATGTCATGTTCTGAATTGCACTCGCTTCCTTATTAACCTCATAAGTGGCCAACATTAGGCTCTTTCATGCTTGTGCCTTGCTTCCTTGCTCATCTCTTTCCAGTACTTCTAGGGACCAGACTTCTTGGTCTAGGGACCAGCCCTCTGTGTCTCACATATTTTAGGGAAAGAAGTTACTGTAGTTTTGCTGAACTACATTATGGGGATGGAGGTATTTGTCATATTCATAGGATGTGACATGATATTTGAGTTTCTGCTGAGTGGGGTTTTGTGTTCAGCTTAAGATCCCTTAAGAAAGTTGCTTTACCCAATAGGGGCATGTACTGTAAAATCTCCCCTTTGCAAACAGGAAAAACTAAATGGTCATACCAAGCCACAGATGCAGAGATAGGGAACCAAGATAGACAGAGAAGCAAATATATGAAAGGGTGCAACTCTCCAGTAATAAACAGTAGTAGCAGGCATTTTGCAAAATGTTTTCCAAAGAAGCTATGCCTGCTTTGTAATATCAAAGGTGAACCCTGAGGAAGAGCATTGGAAAAACTAAGAATTTTCTGCAAACAATGAAATTATCTAGGAAAGCAACATCCTAGCATAGAATAGCTTTGAGGAAGACTAGCTGAAAATACGCAGAAGAAAAATCCATTAAAAAAGCAAACAAAAAGAAGGCATTATCTTTTTCATACATGTATTAGGCTAAGAGGTTTTACCAGATCTTTAGGGAGAAGCAATTAAAACTTCATACTAATAACTAACCCATTGTGTGTCATTTGCATTTTTCTGAGAAGCCTACCTCTTTGAACAGCTACCATGTTTTCACTCACATGAAACCTTAGGAATAGTATGTGGTGCAGTAGAGCAAATGAAGTATTCATGTAAAGTAGCCCAGGGTCCAGATTCTGGGTTGGCTCTCACTCATCTATGTCAGACGGTATTTTCCAAAGATGACCACAACAATCTCTCCTATCCCCTATGCTCTAGACCTCGACACTCTCACATTATGAGGTAGAGTCTAATTACACTCCACTTGAAAGTGGGTGGATATGGGTCTTTTTTATAATCAAGAGAATGTAGCATACACTGTGTGATTTCAGAAGCTGGGTCTGAAAAAATGATGTGATCCCACATTACTTGGGGAAATGCTTGTGCTAGAAACCTGAACCACTATATTAACAGCCTAACTGTCTGGTAGCCACCATGCTATGAGGAAGAGATAGCTCACAGGGAGAAGGGATGTATAAATACAGAGAGAGAGAGGGAGAGAGAAGAAGGGATAAGGGCAGTAATGGGGTTACATTTAACAAATGACTCTAGAAGGAAGAAAAGCCCTGCTTGGTAGCATTTGCTAATTTCCATGAGTGGATATTCCCACCACAGCCAACTTGAACTTGCCAACGTAACAATGTGATAGTACTATATATAGAATCGAGGAGAGCTGACCATTATGTGTATTTCAATTACATAAATGCAATACACATAAATCATTTCAGAGCCTAGTTAACAATAAGAATGTAAGAAATATACAATGTTAAAATGTGGTGTGTTGAAAATACGTTACCTTTGTTTTAAATATAATTTATTTATTTTTCAGTTTATATAATTTAATTTTTAATAATGATTGTATTTAACACTTGTCTGGCAAAATTCCTACAGATTGACAAGGGGCTCTCACCAGCTAATAGGAGCCATGACTCACACTTTGCTGGGAAATTGGTTAATACATGTAATTCATCAGCAGCAGCTATGGCAGATCTCAAAGTTCTTTTCAGAAGTTATGTCACAAATGTGATCAAGTCATGCTGAGATATTGATCTGGTACATGGTGCGGCAGGGGCTGGAACAGTCAGAGACCTCAAACCATTACCTGCGTTAATGCAGCCTCATTCATTTAGCAACATGCAAGGGACCATTCTTGTCAAGCCATGACATGAGAAAGATCCAGAAGCATCGCTTCACAATTCCTGCTGCCTCCTTTTGAGCCATTAGTATTCTCTCTGAACCATAATTCACACATAAGTCAACTAAAACTATCTTTTTCTATATTCTTTATGTATATGATAATTTAAAAGTACAATCAGACAAATAATGAACATGTGTTGTAGGCTCTGGGGGCAGTTAAGGGAAGAATACAATAAAATTCCAGTCCTGCAGGAATCTACAATCTAATTACAACAATAAAATTAAAACTTGAAGGAATCACAAAAGTAATAAAAGATAGTAGACGTATGTAATAAATGCCCAGTACTATAGCAGAGAACATAACTATCATAGAACTTTAAAGAAATTGAGAAAACGAACGGAAGCCATCTGATTTTATGCTCTCAGTTTACAAATACAGGACTCCAAGTGATTATTGGCCAGCTGAGTGGGAAGGTAGACAGGTTCCATCACCAACTCCATTTTCCCAATCACTGGGTAGCTGTCACAGCCGTGATCTGTTCTTGGGGTGAGTTCTCCATTAGGTACAGGAGGTACAGTGCGTACAGTGCACAAAAATGTTTAAACATTTTTTAAAGATCAGTAGGAAAAAAAAATCTAACTTGAGGTCACAGAAAAGCTTTACTATGTAATATTAGTATATTTGTAGAGTCATAATTTCAAATATTTTTTTATGGAATAAAGAACCCAGAATGGCAAAAGTGCCTCGGGCTCTTGAAAGTTATGATAAGACCCTGACCTAATGTAGACCCTGGGGAAAGATAAAATGTTGAACAAGGTAGATAAGACCCTGCTTTTGTGGAGCTTTCATTAACTTGGTGGAGAGAACAATACTGACCCAATGAAAAAATCAATAAGCAAGATAATTTTAGACAGTGATAAAGGTTATGAGAAAATAAAACAGTTTGAGTGATAGGGTGAGGGTCCAAAAAAAGCCTTTCAAAGGTTGTGAAATTGGAGTTGATCTTTGAGTGATAAGCAAAAACCAGTTCAATATAAAGATCCAAAGGAAGAGCTTTCCAGACAGCAGGGACAGCATAGGCAAGGACACTGAGTTTGGAATGAGCTGGTGCCTGGAGCAACCCTAAGTCCGCGAGGCTGCAGTGTGGAGAGAAAGGGGAGAGGGCCACAAGAGAGGGTAAGATAGTAGGAGGAGCTTGTAGGGGATGAGGCTTGAGCCATGTGAGGGCAACGAATTCTGTGTGAAGCACTGTGGGAACCCATCAGAGGAGTTTAAACAGGGGAGAAACAGAAGCTGACACAGATTACAAAAAGATTGCCCTGGGCTCAGTATGGAGAATGGTTGGAACATGGGGTGGCAGGGCTGGGGGAATCCAGTTAGGAAGCCTATGCATTAACGCAGGTGAGCAAGGATGATGCCTATGTCGGGATGGTAACACTGCAGAGGGATAGACAGGGATGGATCCAGGATGTATTGTGGACGTACAGCAGCTGGAATGGATGCTAGGAGGGAGAGGAAGAGGGTATCCAGAGGAGCAAGGGACGTCTCCACGGAAGAGATTTTGAAGAATGAACCACTTGATAAAGAAAATAAAACTATGTTTTTCATCAACTTGAAGAGAGGTTAATTTAGATTGTGGTGTGTGGAATAATAATTTTGGTATGTGGAAAACATACCAAAATTAATGGGATAAAATGTATGGATGACTTAACTACAGTTATTTATAATGTTTTGGCATTTGGAAGCTATTAAAGGAGGAGTTAATCTTTATGTTCATGGTTTTGTGAATCAGAAGATGAACTGCATTATAACAATTTTAATTGTTCTGCAGTATATTTTATTGAAAATATTTTGTAGATGAATGAAGCCACAGGGGAAAGCCCAATTTTCAATACAAGGAGTACTCAACAAATGAAAACAACATGTAAGTAGAAACAAAAGGCAGTTTTAATGAGTATTTCATAAAGAATTCAAATAACTTTTCTGTATTAAATTTTGTAAACCCATTATGTGAAAATTAAACAAAATAGAATGATAAAAATGTTTAAATTAATAGAATTGTGTATGTGAAAGAACGACAAAAATCCAATTGGAAGAGGTCAAGATGAACTTCTGAAATGAATTAATCTTACCAAGCCTCTAATTCCTGAAATGTAATAATGCTCAATTTACAAGGTAAGACTATGTAAATAACGGTTATGACAGATTCAGAGATGTGGCCCCAAAATATTTAAGCAAGCTGGTTACTAAGTCAGTCTTAGTCTTGTTATTCTTTTAAACTAATTAGCAAGATGAATCAGATTGAACAGCAAAAAGTTTCAAATTGCTTATGAGAGCAAACAACTTTCAAAGAATGTTAAGGCTACTTTTACAGTGTTGAAGTTTACAGAATAGGCTCGGCGCCTGTGGCTCAACGGACTAAGGTGCCAGCCATGTACACCTGAGCTGGCGGGTTTGAATCCAGCCCGGGCCCGCCAAACAACAATGATGGCTGCAACCAAAAAATGGCCGGGTGTTGTGGCAGGCGCCTGTGGTCCCAGTTACTTGGGAGGCAGAGGCAGGAGACTTACTTGAGCCCAGGAATTGGAGGTTGCTGTGAGCTGTGATGCCACTGCACTCTCTCCAGGGTGACAGCTTGAGGCTCTGTCTCAAAAAAAAAAAAAAGAAGTTAAAGAAGTTTACAGAATAATTAAAGTTATATTTCTTATTATATTTAATATCTAGATATATAGAATTGTGTGTGCTGAGAATTCTGGGAAGTTACAGAACTCAGCCAGTTCAGTAACTAACTATTCAGAAAAAAAAGAAAAGTCAAATAAAATGAGAAACTGATATAAGGCTACCAAATTTTCATTTATTCGTATTAGAATTTAAAAAATCAACTACTACCAGCTATTATTAAAATGAATTCTTAAAAGACATTTTTATATCATACCTTTTTTTAACAGTTCACATTTTTCTATTTTTGAAAGATTATTAAAAATAAACTTGCTTAATGTTATAAAATTTATCAAGATGAAGCTTTTTATCTTGTTCCTTTTTCTTCTTTAAAACTTGGGTTCCATTAAACATGGGTTCCATTAGCATATCTTTTATCTACATACAACTATATCCCAAACACAAATTGTTCCGGTTATAAAAGTGTTTTTAACAGGATCATTTTTTTATGCTCCATGTTTAACTATGCTAGCATTACCTTTTAAAAACTGTAGATTTTTCCATAGTTGAGATTAGTCTCTCTTCATGAGGATATTTGGTGTTTATTCTATTAATAAGCATCAATCCATATAACTCTACATCTCCCAGGCTGTCCAAGGCTTACATAACAGATCACAAGTGTAGGAGGAGATTCTGGAGCAAGAAGATGAAGTCTATAGGACCCAGAATCAGGGAAACTGATGAGGGGTTTCCATGGTGTCACAAAATAAGACTGGAGGTGGCATTTGATCAAATGAAAAATAACAAAGAACTGTGCTGACTTTGACAATGTTATTAATAGTAAAACTCTCATGATGATAAGAAGCACGCACTGATGAGTCATGAGAGCAGAGTCTTCTGGGAATGAGTGTGGAGGGGGTCACTTAATTTCTTATTATACTAAGTTCAGGACTGAAAAGGAAATTTGCCAGCTGAATTTTCTCTCTCCCCTCTCATTCTTGGGGCTTCAACTCCTTTAACCCACTTTAGCAGAGGAAAATATTTTGTTCTCCTGTATAAACTTAAGAATTGGTAGGGAGGTTTCAGAAACCATGCTTTGTTTAAAGAACATAGGTAAAACCTTATAAAATAATAGGCAATTAGAAAGTGTTGAGGAAGATTCTTTCCTCCTCAATTTTTTGGAATAATTTCTGCAGTATAGGAATAAGCTCTTCTTTGAAAGTTTGATAAAATTCTGGTGTCAAGCCATCTGGACCAGAGCATTTTTTTGGTTGGGAGATTTTTTATTGTTTCTTTGATCTCAGGGCTTGAAATTGGTCTGTTCAGGAGATCTATTTCGTCTGGGCTAAGTCTAGGGAGAGGGTGTGATTCCAAATATTGATCTATTTCCTTCACATTCTCAAATTTCTGAGCATAAAGTTTCTGGTAGTATTCAGAGATAATCTCTTGTATCTCTGTGACATTAGTTGTTATTTCCCCTTTATCATTTCTGATTGAGGTTACTAGAGATTTTACTTTTTTATTTCTAGTTAGTCTGGCCAAAAGCTTTTCTATTTTATTTATTTTTTCAAAAAACCAACTCTTTGTTTCATTAATTTTCTGAATGATTCTTTTGTTTCAATTTCATTGATCTCTGATTTAATTTTGGATATGTCTTTTCTTCTACTGGTTTTAGGCTTAGATTGTTCTTCTTTTTCCAATTCTATCCAATGGCTTGTGAGTTTGTTGATGTACTCTTTTTCTGTTTTTCGAATGCAGGCTTCTAAAGTGATAAATTTTCCTCTCAGGATGCTTTTGCTGTGTCCCGTAGGTTTTGGTATCTTGTGTCTTCATTGTTGTTATACTCAAGGAAGTTAATGATTTCCTTTTTTATTTCTTCCTGCACCCAAGTGTCATTCAGCATAAGGTGTTTAACTTCCATTCCTTTGTGTGAGGTTGAGCATTTTTGTTGGAGTCGAGTTCTACTTTTAGTGCCTTCTGGTCTGAGAACATGCAAGATAAAATTTCAATTCTTTTGATTCTGTTGAGGTTTGTTTTGTGTCCTAGGATATGATCAATTTTGGAGAATGTTCCATGGGACGATGAAAGGAATGTATATTCTTTATCTTTGGGATGGAGAATTCTATATACATCTATCAAGCACAGTTGTTCTAGGGTCTCATTTAAATCTGTAATATCTTTGTTTAATTTCTGTTTAGAGGATTTGTCTAGCTCTGACAGAGGGGTGTTGAAGTCCCATGTCATTGTGGTGTTATAAGATATCATATTGGTCAGACTAAGCAAGGTCTGTTTCAAGAATCTGGGAGCATTTAAATTGGTTGCATAAATATTTAGAATTGAAATGTCTTCTTGTTGTATTTTTCCCTTGACCAATATGAACTAACCATCATTGTCTTTTTTGACTTTAGTTGCTTTAAATCCACATGTATCTGAAAATAGGATTGCAACCCTTTTTTTCTTCTGAATTCTGTTTGCCTGAAACATTGACTTCCAACCCTTAAGTCTGAGTTTTAATTTGTCTGTTGATGTGAGGGGTGTTTCCTGCAGAAAGCAAATAGATGACTTGTGTGTGGGGTTTTTTTGTTGTTGTTGTTGCAGTTTTTGGCTGGGGCTGGGTTCAAACCCGCCACTTCTGGCATATGGGGCTGGTGCCCTACTCTGTTGAGCCACAGGTTCTACACCGGTGGCATGTGTTTTTTAATCCAATCAGCCAATCTATGCCTCTTCAGTTGGGAATTCAAGCCATTGACATTTATTGAGATAATTGATAAGTGTGGTAGCATTCTATTCATCTTATTTTGTGAAAGTCCGTTGCTTAGTTTTCTCTTTTGCATCATTGTGGAAACTAGGTTCTGTCCTTTAATTTCTGGGTGTTTCCTTTGCTGAAGGTCCATTTTAATGGTCAATGTGTAGCACAGATTGAAATATTTCCTGTAAAGCTGGTCTTGTTGTGGCAAATTTCCTCAATGTTTGCATATCAATAAAAGATTTGATTTCTCTATCAATTTTAAAGCTTAGCTTAGTGGAATATAGAACTCTGGGCTGGAAATTGTTTTGTTTAAGTAGGTTAAAGATAGATCACCATTGTCTTCTGGCTTGAAAAGTTTCATTAGAGAAGTTCACGGTCACCCTGACAGGTTTACCCCAGTAGATCAGTGGCGCTTATTCCTGTCAGCTTGAAAAATCTTTTCTTTTGTCTTGACTTTAGGTAAATTTATCATAATATGCCTTGGAGAAGCTCTATTTGAGTTGAGGTGACCAGGGCACCAATATCCCACCAAAAGGAGTATGTCAGAATCTTTGAAGATATTTGGGAAATTTTCATTTATAATATTCTCTAGAATGGCTTCCATTCCTCTGGGGCATTCTTCTTTCCTTTCTGGGATACCTGTAATTCATATGTCTGAACGTTTCATAGAGTCACATAATTCTGTCAGTGAACGTTCTGCTTTCTCTCTCTTCTTTTCAGCCTCTTCAACTATCTGAGTTATCTCAAGAGCTTTATCCTCTACCTCTGAGATTCTTTCTTCTGCATGATCTAATCTATTGTTGATACTTTCTATTGCATCCTTAAGTTCCCTAATTAACTGCTTCCATTCCTTCAGCTCTGGTATCTTTTCTATATTCTTTGTATCATTCATCTCTTATTTGATTCTGTTTTTGAATTTCCCTTTGGTTATTATCCACTTTCTTAGCAATTTCTTTCATTGTTTTCTGATTATTTTCCACTTTCTCAGCAATTTCCTTCATTGTTTTCATCATCTGTATTTTAAATTCCCCTTTTGTCATTTCTAACATTTTTTTTATAGGAGGAATCCTCTGCTGTAGCTACCTCATGATCCCTAGAAGGGGTTACTCTGGACTGGTAAATGGTATTTCATGTTGCCAGGGTTTTTCTGCTGATTCTTCTTCATGACTGTTTTCTTGTATCTATTTTCTTACCCTAATTTTCCTTTCACTTCTTCTTACTATTTAAGTTACTGTGCCTCTGGCTTGAAGTTTTAATGAGTCCTTTTGGTATGCGACTGGAAGGATAAGAAGATTGAAGAGCAAGAAAGGAAAAAAGATTTTAAAAAGAAAGAAAAAAGGGAAAGAAGAGGGGGTGAATAAAAGGAAATATTGACAAAAAGAAGAAAGGCACCAAAAGAAAGAAACAGGAGTAATATAAGAGTATAGGAGGGTACTATGACCCAACCTTAAAGACCTCCAACCTCTGGGGCTGCTGGGTTGGGTGATTCCCTTGAGGTCAATAGCTCTTTGCCAGCCAGATCACACACAGTACCCCACCTCCACCAGGTAGAGAGGAAAGACAAAAATACTATAAATTGAACTGAAACAAACAAGCAAAAACCCTTATGGGATAAAATTGGGAGAAAAAAAAACAAATAGGAGGGGCAGAAACACTGGCAAAATGAAATACTAATTGTTAAAGAAGGCAAAAATGGAAGATTGTATTTAAACTAAAATAGTAGAAAAAAGAGAAAATAAACAAAAAGTAAAATGTCAAGGAAAATGTTTAAATTAAGAAAAAATAAAACATGAAACCCCCCAAACCAAAAGACCAAACAGTATATATATCTTGCTAAATATAGTCTGGGCAACAGGTGATCTTCTGATGTATGAGATATTAATCACAGTGTTGATACAGCTGTATGAGATGGAGACTGTAGACTTCTGCTGATCTCTTAGACCATGAAAGCTTGGGAGCCCAAATGTTTACTCAGCCCACTCAAAAGACACTCCAAACCATGAACCTTGGCCAAGCAGAAGCTTTCCAAGGAAAGCACTTATCCCTGGGATCTCTCCTGGCGTGGCTGCGTGCTTATCAGGTGTGCCAAATCCAGTTTCCTTCTATGCTCCTGAGGGCCAAGGCTTTTAATCAGCCAAACACTTGGATCTCTGCACTTCCACAGCATCTCATTCCCTGCCTTTGGGCAGCTCAGTCACTGGATTACTTGCCCAAGGTCTCCGACCAATCCCCGCACTGCAAAATGCAGGGGCAACTCCCCCACAGTAGCTGTGTGGGCAGCCCACAGCTGAACAATATTAGCTCCTTTCTGGCTCAGTGGCTCAGTCCGAGGCCCCAGACAATGCCCAAAGTCTTACGCACACTGGCCCAAGTTCTCCCAAGGCAGTTCAACCAAGTACCCAAGTCCAAAAACCCCCAAACAGCCCACAGGTAAGACTTTTCTTGCTTGCAGTCTTGCTGTTGCTATGATTACAGCTGCTGGCAGCCTCCAACTGAACAAATGCACCTATCACTTGCCAGTTTTCCACTGCTTCTCTCCTCCTTGTGGGGTCCAAAAGACTCTTGCTGACTTCCTGTATCACCAAAGGGAAGCCTCTGGGAAAAACCCACTGGCCAGAGATGCCTGGACTCTTTTCTCCCCACTCTCACTGCACCTGGATGCACAGACATTGTTACTCAGCCACCACCTTATCTTGGAAGCAAACATCACCCTGATACCAAAACCAAGAAAAGACCAAACTAAAAAGGAGAATTACAGACCAATTTCACTAATGAATATAGATGCAAAAATACTCAACAAAATCTTAGCCAATAGATTACAGCTTATCATCAAAAAAGTCATACATCATGATCAAGTGGGTTTCATCCCAGGGATGCAAGGCTGGTTTTATATACAGCCTTGTCCATATATGTTATACACAAGTCCATAAATGTTATTCACTGTATTAACAGAAGCAAAACTAAAGACTATATGATCCTCTCAATAGGTGCAGAAAAAGCATTCGATAAAATCCAGCATCCTTTTCTAATTAGAACATTGAGGAGTATAGGCATAGGTAGCACATTTCTTAAACTGATAAAAGCTATCTTTGACATACCCACAGCTAATATTTTACTGAGTGGAGTAAAACTGAAAGCTTTTCCTCTTAGAACTGGAACCAGATAAGGTTTCCTCTGTCATCATTACTATTCAACATAGTGCTGGAAGTTCTAGCCAATACAATTAGACAACACAAGAAAATAAAGGGCTTCTAAATGGGTGCAGAGGAGGTCAAACTCTCCCTTTTTGCTGATGATATGATCTTATACTTAAAGAACCCTAAAGACTCAACCGTAAGACTCTTGGAAGTCATCAAAAAATACAGTAATATCTCAGGATATAAAATCAACGTCCACAAGTCAGTTGGCTTTGTATATGCCAACAACAGCCAAGATGAGAGATTAATTAAGGACACAACTCCTTTCACCATAGCCCCAAAGAAAATTAAATACCTAGGAATATACCTAACAAAAGATGTGAAGGACCTCTATAAAAAAAATTATGAAACCCTAAGAAAGGAAATAGCAGAGAACATTAACAAATGGAAGAACATACCATGCTCATGACTGGGAAGAATCAACATTGTTAAAATGTCATTCCCAGAGCAATTTACTGATTCAATGCCATCCTTATTAAAATACCAACATCCTAGTTTCAAGACTTGGAAAAAATGATTCTGCACTTTGTATGGAACCAGAAACAAACCCTGTGTAGCTAAGGCAGTTCTCAGTAATAAAAACAAAGCTGGGGGTATCACCATACCAGATTTTAGGCTATATTACAAGGCCATAGTGGTCAAGACAGTATGATACTGGCACAAAAATAGAGACATAGACATTTGGAATCAAATAGAAATGAAGCCAACAACTTACAGCCACCTAATCTTTGATAAACCAGACAAGAATGTCCACTGGGGGAAAGACTCCCTATTCAATAAATGGTGCAGGGAGAATTGGATATCCACATGTAAAAGACTGAAACCAGACCCGCACCTTTCTCCACTCACAAAAATTGATTCGAGATGAATAAAGGACTTAAATTTAAGGCATGAAACAATAAAATTCCTCAAAGGAAGAACTGGAAAAACACTGGAAGATATTGGCCTGGGGAAAGACTTTATGAGGAAGACTGCCATGGCAATAGCAACAACAGCAATAATAAACAAATGGGATTTAATTAAACTGAAAAGCTTCTGTACAGGCAGACAACAACCAAAGCAAATAGACAACCTACCCAATGGGAAAGATATTTGTGTATTTTGAATCAGACAAAAGCTTAATAACCAGGATCTATACAGAACTTCAATTAATCCACCAGAAAAAAACCAACAATCCCATACATCAATGGGGAAGAGAGATAAATAGAATCTTCTCTAAAGATGACAGATGAATGGCTAGCGAACACATGAAAAAATGCTCATCATCCCTAATTATTAGAGAAATGCAAATTAAAACCACCCTGAGATAACATCTAACCCCAGTGAGAATGACCTATATCACAAAACTCAAAACTGCAGATGCTGGCGCGGATGTGGAGAGAAAGGAACATTTTTATACTGCTGGTGGGATTGCAAACTAATACAACCTTTTTGTAAGGAAGTATGGAGAAACCTCAAGGAACTCAACCTAGACCTCCTATTTGATCCTGCAATCCCATTACTGGGCATCTATCCAGAAGGGAAAAAAAAACTTTTTATTATAACGACACTATTACTAGGCTGTTTATTGCAGCCCAATTTACAATTGCTAAAATGTGGAAACAGCCTAAATGTCCTTCAACCCAGGAATGGATAGGTAAGCTGTGGTATATGTATACCATGAAGTATTATTCAGCCATCAAAAAAATTGAGATTTTGCAGCATTTGTACTAGCCTGGATGGAGATGGAACACATTATTCTTAGTGAAGCCTCACAGGAATGGAGAAGTATGAATCTTATGTATTCGACTTTGATATGAGGACAATTTATGACAATTAATGACATGGTGGGCATGGGAGAAGGGGAGAGCAAATAGAGAGAGAAGGAGGGAGGGGCTGAGGGCCAGGAAAAGAATAAAAAAGAAAATAAAATAGTGACTAATTCTTACATAAATTGGTTTTAATTTTGATCAAAGTACATTACTTAATTTTTAATTCAACTTGTTAATATGCTGTTTAGGATATTACATTCTCATTTATAAGTGAAATATGTTTGTAATATCCCCTTTATAATAATATATTTTATCCAATTTTGATATCAGGTATATCCAGATTAAGTAGAATGATTTTGAAGTATTTCTTCTTTTTCTATTGTCTATAAGATTTGGCATGGTCTGTTTTTCAAAATTATCTTTTATTTTTATTTATAAATATTAGTTGTCTTTTTTTTGAGACTTTGGAAAAAATAATAAGAAGAAGTTAACTGATGACTCCATACTGAACCTATAAAGCATTCTATAATAGAAATGCTCTTATCTGATGATGTGAATGTTACTTTCTTTGCATTATTTATTATTATTATTGCTTAATATTTCAATGCAGCAACCATCTGATTTCTTTTCTGAATGTATTTATCTTCATTCGTTCTTTACAAGGTTTTTGATTCTACTTCTTACCTTAAATATTGTTATTGTTATTAAATTTTAAGCCTTTTTAATTCTGTGAAGGCAAAAAGTGGAAACCTTATAAACTCATGTATATGTAAAAAAATAAAATAAAATAATAGGCAATTAAAATAAGAAATTCACCAAAACATTGAACTTTATTATCACTGGGAAAAGAAATCATAAGCAACTTTGTTTTCTCTCATCTGTTTGTTCCAAATGTTCCATAATAAGCATGTATCACTTTTATAACCACAAGAAAAATGTTATATATGTGAAAAAACCCTTAAAACCCTCCTTGTGTAGACTACTGATAACACTGAAAGTAGTTGGTAGTCAAAGTAGAATAATTTTCCACAAAATCTTTGTACTTTAAACATCAATGGAACAATGCCTTCAGTCAGTAGTCTCCAACATTTTTGGCACAGGGACCAGTTTCATGGAAGACAATTTTTCCAAGAACTAGGTGGGGAAATAGTTTGGGGATGATTCAAGCACCTTACACTGAGCACTTTATTTCTACTATTAATACAGTATTGTAATATATAATAAAATAACCAACTCCTCATAATGCAGAATCAATGGGAACCCTGAGCTTGTTTTCTTGCAACTAGATGGTCCGGTCCTGTATTTGGGGTCACTCCCCAGCATTACTGCCTCGGCTCCCCACCTCAGGTCATTAGATTCTTATGAGGAAGAAACAGCCCAGATCCCTTACATGCACACTTTACAGTAGGGTTCACAGTCCTATGAGAATCTAATGCTACTGTTGAATTGACAGGAGGCAGAGCTCAGTTGGTGGTGCAGTGATGGGGAGTGGCTGTAAATGCAGATGAAGCTTCACTCACTTGCTTGCCCTCTGCTCACCTCCTGCTGTGCAGCCCAGTTCCAGGCCACAGACCTATATCAGCCCATGACCCAGGGATTGGAGACTGCAGCCTTAAACTATGACAGAAGGAGGCTTGGTGGATTACATATGTATATTATTTGCTTTATCAGAAAAAACCTGTGAAGTCATTACACTTCATATACTAAAATTGTGTGCAATTTTAAGTTTTAAAAATGAGACACCATGAATCATGGTTGGGTTTGCTTTCTGATATGGGAAGCATTCTAAGGAGAGTAATGTGAGAGAAGTCACAGTGGAACAATGTTTTCAGAGACTTCCTTGGAAAGTACAACCCTAGGAGGAGTGGGGTCATATGAGAGGGAAGACGAGCCATCGCATTTAGGATGAGTCCTTGGCAATGGAGGACACATTTCAAGAGAGATGCTTTGGCCTGAGTGCAGAAGTCCCTGGGGTATTTCCCAGCACCTGGGTCAATGTAATTATGTTCTGGCCAACTTGAAATGTAACTAGATCACTGCAACCTGTAGAGAGGACAGAATATCCTAGTCATTTGGAAATCAGTTGTAGAGACATTTATACCCAGTCTTAGAGAGGAACGGAGCTATTTGGAAGACTATATAGATAATTTCCTCTGGGGCCTTTTCACCTATATTGTTTTTTAAAGTATTATTTTAGATATTAAAGAAAAGTGTCTTTGGCATTGAATACCCAGAATGACTCAATACTATGTTTATATGCCATCTGCACTGGTATTAAGTGACGGTGGAATCTGGGTGACTAACCAAAAAGACACTCAAACACAAATGTTTATTGCAGCACAATTTGCAAATGAAACAATGTGGAATCAACCTAAGTGCCCATCAGTTCATGAGTAGGTTAATAAAATGTGGTATATGCATACTGTGGAGTACTACTCAGCCATAAAAATGATGAAATGATGAATTAGTGACTTTTGCAACTATTTTGGTGGAACTGAGACCATTCTTCTAAGTGAAGTATCTCAAGCATGAAAAAGCAAACACTACATGTACTTGTTGTTAAATTGGAACTTACCAATGAACATACCTGTACAGAAGGAAGTAAAATTCAGTGGAAATCAATTCAGGGGAGTTGGGGGAAGAAAAGGGGTGATTTACCTACTGGATACATATTTGGGTAATGGGCACACCTATAGCCATTCCTCAAGTGATCCATGTAACTCAAAACATTTGTACTCCCTTAATATTTTGAAATAAAAAAATGAAAACATACCCCCAATACCCAATTTTAAATACAACTAACATCAAAAATTCATTAGTGTCTTCGATCTTTTTGTTCTAAAACAAAGTTGAGACTTTATGATATAAGATGCCACCACTAAGAAGTTAATTTAATTTAGGGAGAATATTAAGCGCTGACATTAAGCATCTTTACTTGTCTGTGCGTCTGTGAAAAGAAAAGAAAAAAATAGAACAGAAACTCAATGATCTCAAATTTAAAGGTCAGAAGAAAATAATCACACATTTCAGAAGCAGAAATGACAATTCTGCAGAAAAAAAAAAGGTTTATGTAACAACCAAACTCACAAGACTTCACCTCAAATGGCAAATCACAGCCTCATTTGTACATGACAAGCAAATTACTTCATCTGGAAGTAACGTCTGTTTCCTGTTGTTCTAAGGACTGTCCTAGGTGGGAATTTAAAAGTTTGGGGTTACTTCAGCATTATAAATTCATAAGATATTAGAACTAGGAGAGTCTTTACAGAATCTTGTGTGTTGGGGTTGCTGTTTTTGGATGAGCTTTTTAAAAATTTTTTTTAAATGTTTTATTTGTTTATTTTTTGTCTCACTATGTTGTCCAGACTGACCTCCAGCTCCTGGCATCAAGCAGTCCTCCTGCTTTGGCCTCCCAAAGTACTGGGATTACAGAGTTGAGCTCCCAATATACATTTTTAAAATATATATATATATTAGATATGAATTTGCCTTTCTGTAGTTTGGGCAGATTTCCACAAACCTCTCTTGAATGGTTTCACACTGCTAAAACCTCATATACTCAGTAAACAATTGTCTTAGACGTGAAACATTAAACTGACCACTTTCTCTTCTCCTTCCTTTGCTGAATAATGCAGTTATTTGTTGTATCCTGTTAGCTCTGAGCTAAAATTCATAATGAAGCTGTGTCAACAACCGTGATGAGTGATGCCAAGTGAAGGGGCTACTATTGTCAAATACTTCTCCCTTGACTGAGAAAGATGGGAAGTCAACCCTGTTTAGTATGATTATTCTAGTGATGCTACCCTGGACAATGAAAAAAATTACACTTTATTTGAAATCAGAACATTACCTACGTATCTTTTTAGGACAGAACCATGCAGCAACCTTCAAATACCCAGAACCATTATTACTTGTGCAGATGTTGACAACACAGTCAAAACTGCCTGGCATTTATGAAAATCAAAATCAATTTTGTATGAAACCAAGTGCCCATGAAGGCTTTACATCAATGGATGATTCCTTTCGATTAACTGTACCATTCATTTTGTGAATATGGGAGGTGATTAGCTTTGCACATGGAAGACAAATCCCTATTGTGAAAGGACAAGGAATCTTTCCTCCTTTTGACTGTGACACCAATCAGTTCTAATGCGAACTATAATTCTTCAGTGCCCTGTAATTTTCCTAAAAGCTTCCAGATTGGAAAATGCTGCTCAAACTGACGGCTTCTTTCTCTCTTTGTGTATTTGCACAGCAGGCAGAAGTAGAAGTGACAGAAATGTGTCCTGTCTCATTACTTAATCTTTTTGATGGATATTGTGCTAAAAGATCCTCTCTCTTTATTGTACAAAGCTGGAAAAAGGCCCTCCTTGCTGTCATGGTTACTACATGTCAGTACTGGAATTTTAAATTGAAATACGTTGTCGTTGGTGAGAGCTTTTCTGCAATCTCCATCTAACATTGTCCCTGTCATTGATAACTCTATAGTAGGATGTCTGTGTATATTTCAAAGTGCACAATTCAGTTTTCTTAAAGTGATTTTGAAGTAACTGGATGGTCAAGGATGAAATTACCTTTATTCATCCTTTTCAGTTAATATCTCATGTTTTTGTTATTCTTTGGAAAATATTAACTATTTCAACAAATATTTCTCCAGGGAATTTAATTAATTACAATTATTATTATTTTAAACTATGTGATTTACTTATTTATTTATTGAGATACAGTCTCACTCTGTTACCTTGGGTAGAGTACTATGGCATCATAGTTCACAGCAACCTCCAACTCTTGGGCTTAAGTGATCCTCTTCTTGCCTCAGCTTCCCAAGTAACTGGGACTACTGCCCCCGTCACAATCGGCTAGTTTTTCTATTTTTAGTAGAGACAGGGGTCTTGCTGTTGCTCAGGCTGGTCTTGAACTCCCGAGCTCAGGGGATCCACCTGCCTTGGCCTCTCAGAGTGCTAGCATTACAGGCATGAGCCACTGCATGCAGATATTTTGTAAATGAGTGCTTTACAAAAATGTAGCACTCACTGAAATAGGATTCTATGTACTGTTAGCCAATTGATCCCTCAGTTTTTGTATAACATTCTCTCTTAGGTAACAAGCGCTCTCTCTACTTATTATCTAGAATTCAATGAAGTTATCTACATGGTGTGCTTAGCAGATACAGCCTGATGTGTCAAATCACATATCTCTTTAGGTGAAAATTTTTGAATCAATTTATTTGAGAACATGCATTATGCAAAATTATCTTAAAGCATTTCTAGAAAGTTATGCTTAAGGCATCACCTATGACTTAGTATTCAGCATTTATGAACTACTATTAAACAATTGTAATGTTCTATATAACTTTTAGTAGTCCCCATCATCTATCTCCCTTTAAAAATGAACACTTTAACCCAACTTTAGAAAGCTAATGAGTCACGATGATTTTAGAAAGTTATAGGTTCCAGTATATGCTCATATTTTTCTTTTTATATTTTCGCTATAATAATTGTAGTATTTTATTTTGAAAATGGGAGCTTCTGAAAGGAGAAAGTAATATGATCCCAATTATAACCATTGTTCCTTTGCAAACAGACTATATAACTGTTTTATGGTAAGCATATTGCAAAATTAAGAATTCATATTTGTGCTTGCACTGAATAAAATGGTTAAAAAACAATATTGCTTTGGTAATCTAATAAACAAAAGTTTCTAAACTTAAAGGTAGGTAGGTATATTTTCTTTTGCCAAACTTTCAGATAATCAGTTATGTTTCCATGTTTAATTTTTTAATTTGTAAAGACAATGCTGTGCTCTGTTTCTCTGATGCTTTAAGACATCTTTTTCATTATGCAAGAGATGTGTGTTGACCAACCTGGCATTCATTCCATGATTCCACTAGCCATCCCACTGTGTCTTTCAGACTGCCAGTAGTCATAACCTCTGGGCCCCAGATTTTGTGAGTGTACGTGTATTTAAAATAATGAGACAGGCTGGTCATTCTTGACTGTTTGGGGCAACTTTCTTCTGTTTCCTGTAGAGGGGTGGGTAAAATGGGGTGGGAAAGGAGGCATATTTTTCAACATGCTCCATAAGCTTCAAATTAAAACTTGTTTGCTTTTTCTCTTTAATAGATTTCTTGTAAGAATAATCAATGGCCCAGGTTCTGACCTATGGATTACTCTGTGGAACAGGTGTGTGTGTGTGCGCATAAACTCCACACAATATTATCATAACTGGCTTAAAGGGCTAATATTTATTCAGTTTACCTGCCGATGTTTATATGTAGATATACAATTTCCATTCTCTTCACTCTATCCTCCATATCCAAGATTCATCTAGAAACACGTCTTTGTCCTTGGAGATCATCCTTTAGTAGTTCTTTCAATGCAGTTTTGCTGATGATAAATTCTCCATATTTTTCCTTGGCATGAAGTTATCTTTGCTTTGTTTAACTCAGTAATATTTTCATTGGCATAAAAACTCAATTATTTTCTTTTAATCTATTGAACAGATAATTATATTTTTGTATGATAAGAAGTCGTCTCTCAGTTTAATTATTGGCCTTTCAAAAATATATCTTTTTTTCTGGTTGCTTTTAAGATTATCTCTTTGTATTTGATTTTCTGTGGTTTTGCTATGCTATACATAGGAGCAGATTCCCTTGTATCTTTCATGCTTGGACTGCTTAAATCTGTAATAGTGTCTTTCATCTGTGGAAAATACACTGCCATTATCTTTTCAAATACTGCTTGTGTTACATTCTTTCTCTGCTTCCTGTGGGATTGGAGATAAATGTATATTTATCCTTTTCACTGTTTTATCTGTGTCTCTTATTCCCTTTCTTTTGTACATTTCATCATTATTTTTTCTATTCTTTATTCTGGCTAGTTTCTTGTGACCTCCCCATTTACTGGTTTTCTGTTTAGATGTGTGTAATCAGTCATCATACCCATCAACTGAGTTCTAAATTTTAGCTGTTAGAATTTTGAGCCCTAAAATTTCTATTTTATTATTTTTCTAGTGTACATGTATTAGTTTTGGCATTCCAGTTTTCTGTTGAAATTTTCAATCCCATCTTTATCTCATTGAACATAGCCAACATAGTAACTGTAAAGTCTCTATCTGTTTGTTCAAACATATGGACTAACGTCAATGGATCTGATTACTTTTCAGTGTTTTTGCTGATTTATGTGTGTATTTTCTTCTCATTCTGTGTGCCTAGTTTTCATTGACTGGGATCCCTCACACTTTGCTTGAAAAATTGCTTGTAGAAATAATTTGAAGCTTAAATAATGTTGTTTTTCTCTGAAAAAGATTTTTGTTTGCTTCCTGTTGGTGTTGTAATCTCTAACTTGGTGTTACCTTAATTCAATTTCTAAATTTTATCAAACCTGATGACTTGACATTGAATCATAGTCCATATGAGGAATAGTTGGTTCCTGGTTGATCCTTACTTTTGTGGTTAAGCCATTTTACATCCCAGTCCAAGAACAGGAATTTACTAGCTTCCCCACTCTTGATGGGCACTGCCTTTTTTTTCTGTCCTAGAAGATCCATGAAGCTGACAAACATATTGATTGGTAACATCAACAGCCTCTTTAGGAATCAACAATTGTCCCCAGGAAAGCAGCTCCAGATGCTGGGCTTACGTATCTCCCTGCTTTTCCATCTTCTCCTGAATTGTGCCCTGGTAACTCTTCCATATCTTATTATATAATGCCTCCAAGTTTTTTTTTCCTTATCTTTTTTAGATAGCATCTGAATGAGTTCTGGTCTGAATTATCTGATTTTCCATTAGCAAAAGTGGAAGTCTTCACTTTTTTTTATCTTCATATGACCTTACAGTTCACACCATCTATATAGCCCTTTGTGATATAGATAATATAACTATGACTTTTTATACTTAGTTCACATTGGCAACTTTTATTTTCTAAACTTTTCATTTTACATATTTTTCCATACGTGTGCATGTACCAACACCCATCTTATGCTCAATTTAGAGCTGAAATGTAAACAAACAAAATTATATATTTTTTGGCTTTATAGTATAAATTCCAGAGTCAATCAAACATAGGAATAAATTGGTTGTCTTCTTACATTTTTATGGTAGAGATTAATTAGGTTTAAGGAAGTGATCTTTTACTATTGTTTGTTATTGTTAGTTATATTATTGCTGTTCCTGTGTTTTCCACCATATAATCATCTTCCTCTCTTGTCCTGTGTTTGTCCCACACATTTCTGGTGCCTTCACTTGGTGAGCCATCCATATTTGTGGATTAACCTGTCCCATCCATATTTCTTCTTGGTGGTTCTGTCTACTGGTAGGCCTCTGACAGAGCTCACAAGCCCAACACCTGCCCACTTCTTAGCCACAGGACATGGGATACCTGAGGACACATGAAGCAAATTGGATCAATTACATATTCTCTCCAGAGAGTCAGGAATTAGTTTCTAATTCATTTTGTTAAGTAATGGGTTGAAAAATGATATGACAAGTACTGAAGTAGCCATGCTTGTAATAGACATGAAAACTCAATCTGCAGAGAAGGAATAAGCAAAATAAGCAAGGAAAAAAGGCAAAGCCACCCCTGAGATGGCGTTTTCTCTTGACTTTCAGAGTTTGCTGTCACTGTGACACCTAACTGCACAAAGCACTGTGAGATGGTTTATGTCCTTCCATTAATTATGGCTCCCCCACATCTTTGGTTTTTCTTTTTTGCAAAGACTAATATAGGTAAGTTCTATTACTTATAATTTAAATACTTTTCATCAGAGCAATCTTTTTGAAAAAATACACATCTTTTTTTTTTTAATTATTTTTATCCATACACATATTTTGAATTTCCTTTTTGTCATTTAGTTTATTTTTACCTCTATCTGCATGAATAACTGAAAGTTTACTTGAGGGTCTCCAATATAAAATAACATGCTTTAGTCAACTCATTGGGTTTCAGACAATGCTTTCCAAGAATGTGCTAATTATGTGACCTTTTTTTCCCAAAAGTAAACCTTCAGACAGAGCCCCCAAAGAAAACAATATAAAATGCCTTTGAAAAACTCCAAGGAAAGAAACACTATGAATCTGTCCAACCACCTTAGTTCATGCTATGTTATTTGTGATTAATGATATGAGGAACAAAGTCCATAAAGGGATCATCTTCTTGAAAGAACACTTTACGGAATGTTCCACCAAGGGATTTTTTCCTATAACTTGTGAAAATGTACTAAAAAAATACCATTAAATGGGGGAGATTTTATGTTAATTTAAATTTATGCAGAATAATAAGTCTTAGAATATAATACACTTCTTGAAAATAACAGAATTCATACAGTAACTCATAGTGCCTGAATGAATAGTGGGAATTGTGTGCTTTAAAATAGAGATTTCAGAATGTTATTCTTTTTTCTCTGTTTACTTAAAAACCAATGGTAATTAGCTTCAATGGGCAGGAGCAATTGATCTTCAGGGCTTTTGATATGTAAAAATTTACATAGGAGAGCCCCTTCTTGAAAATCAGGAATTCTACCCAGTAGAACACGCATAGCCCCTTATTGAATTAGCAGAACTCTAAGTTAGAAGACAAGAAAGTTACCATTTACTTGGGAAAACAAAGGGTAAAGGCATGAAATAATAACATAAATGGTATTTGTTATGCATCCAGAATCACATGCTTATTAAATCCAAATTGTGCCTAATGGATTGAGACCACATGAAGTGTTAACCCCGTGGAGTACTATAGACAAGAAGACCAAAAGGACCTGGTGGAAAGACAATTACTGTGACCGATACACTTCCCTTTGGGGGGAAGTGTCCTACGGTAAAAGTCATTAAGAAGTAAGCTAGATGTGTTTCCCTTCCATGATAATTGTATCATGGTATTGTATCATTGTCCATGATAAATGTAAATAAATCATCTAACCACTTTAAATTAAAAATAATAGCAAAAAAAATGCAAAATAGTAAGAGTTTTCAAGAAAGCATGAATTGAGAAAACCCAGGATGGGAAAGACACAGTTGAAGACATGATTTGAATGTAAACCGTAGAGAGTCCTGTGCCTCATGAGATGAATGCTGTGAGGACTAGATGGAGATCCCACTATCAGCTTGAGGCAGAGCAAAAGCAAACTATGAGCTGCTATTGCAACATTTGTCCTTTAATCAGATTTTTCTGGGCAGCTTATACTGTAGTCTAAATTCTTGTCTTCTCCTATTGTTCTGGACAGCTGTATCATAATTGTTTGAAAGACTTCAATTTCAGGAAAACACTCAATCTTCCAAATAAGAAGGCTGATTTGGCAAGTCACTCTTCCTCAGTATTAACACTGAAGTTGGTAATGAAGCCTCAGAAGATGGGAGAGGAAGAAGGGAAAGTACCATTTCTTCCCAAATCACATGGCTGGGCCAGTGGTCCCCAAGACACATCATATCTCATAATGTCTTGTGAAGCTTTCCATATATAGAGGGCTGCTCCCTGCTGCTCTAAGGCTCTGATTAGGTAGCTCTGGAAGGGGAAGAAGAAATGACCATCAACCTGTAACAAATAATTCATCAGCAGTTCTCACTGGCGACCAAAATTAACACCTGTATTTCATGTTCAAGAAAGTGGAAAAATACACATTGAAAAGTGTTACTTTTTTCAACAAATGCTTGTATTTGTCCTTCTTTGAATTAGTTCCTCCTCTTACACTTTCAATTAAGGTTTAATTGTACGTGTGATAGATTTAAGCCACGTGGATGTTTAGCCCTTCACAAGTGTCTAGTTAATAAGTATTTTGAGTGTTCATTGAATGAATCCTTCAAATCTGGTGCCAATGTGCATGATGGTTGATTTTGGATATCAATTTAAAGTTTGACTGAATTAAGGGATACCCAGTAGCTGATAAAACGTTAGTTATTCTCAGTGCTTCAGTGGGCACTGAGCTTGTCCTTCTTCTGCTAATGGGAAACTCAGGTGGCTTTGCTTTTGATTAGGGTGACTGGGCTGTCCGAGGTGTGTCTGTGAGGGCATTTCCAGATGAGACTATGTGTGCCAGTGGACTAAACAGGGAAGATCCACCTTCAATACCTGATGGCTGGCAGCATGCCATCAGCCAGGTCCGGAGGGAACAAAAGAAAAAGGAAAGGCAAATCTTCTCTCTCTCTCTTCTAGAACCAGGATGCTCTCCTTCCTCTGCTTTTGGCTGTCAGAACTCCAGGTTCTCTGGGACTCTCATCAGCAGGGTGACTCTGGGACTCACATCAGCAGCTTGAAGGGCTCTTGGGCCTTCAGCCCTGGACTGAGAATTATGCCAACAGTTTCCTTGGCTCTGAGGCCTTTGGATGTGGACTGAGCCAGGCTACCAGCTTCCTTGCCTGTACAAATTGCAGATGCCTCTTGTGGTGCTTCGCAACCTCTGTAAACACCTGAGCCAATTCCCCTAATAAATTTCTTTTCACACATCTCTCTCTATGCTATTGGTTTGTCTCTCTGGAGAACCCCCTGACTCAAACAATATGGACAGATACTATTGCTTTCCATTTTAAGTTGGGAAACTTGAAAGCTTGAAATTTACTTAAATTACTCAGAGAATTAGGAGCAACAGCCCTTAACATTTTTGTGTTGAGGTGAATATAGTATTTCTCAGATATCGGTTAAATAAACTTAGGGATCTCTATCAAACAAAATAGTGATGATAGTATCTGTCATCTTTCCTTTTAAGGCAAGTTAAGGGGAAATTGGTAAGTCACCGTGAAACCCAAATTTAATCCATAATTTGTCTTAGGCCAGCTCTAAAGAAGGGACTTCAGATGGAAGCATCAGACATTTGCTGATAATCTTCTCCCATCCTCTTTTTAAACTTCACATCACAATATGCTAAGACAGTGTAGCAACTTTTGAAACAAATGAAATTCAAGCAGCTGTAATGAAATAAAAATAACATGTTCTTGTCTTCTCTCTCTTCCCCCTAGTTTCAAAACCGATTTTGATTCTCTTCTATAGTGTTTTAACCTTATGTCCTAGAAAATAACGAGATCATCACCATCCTTCCCTCTGTGTGGAAAATCTAATGAGAAAACTTAATAATACTTGAAATACAGATATAATTAGGCTTATAAATCAGCACCTAACATTAGGAAAATCCACGTCACGTTCATCTGTCTGCAAAATGAGAGTGACGTAAAAAGTCTTCAAAAAATGATCAATATTATCTGTTTAAAGAGAACATGAACTTTGCTGAGGTCACCTTGCCATCTTAAGTGTTGGTTTCCTCTCTAATTTTGGTTTAATTATTCAGTTATGCTAAATTAAATTTGAGTTTATGGATTTATAAGGCATTCATTACTAAGAGTGGCTTTCGGAGATTTATACAGAATCAACTACAATTTGGGGACAATCCACAATTCAGCATGGGAAATAGGGATCTGCCACTGTTTGAGATGAAGATATGTGCTTTGAAATGAACTAAATTACCTATTTTGACAATTCAAAATGGTCCACTGTGTGTGCGTTTGTCTTTGTAAGTATAGGTCCCTTTACTAAGTAGAAGACCTTTGGCCTCTGCTGAGTAAAGAGAACAGTCACACTGTATTGGACGCAAGTATGTCTTCTCTGCCACAATTTTGCTACTAGATAGCATGTTATAGTACAATCAAGTTTTAGAGCAAATTCTGTCAACAGTACAAATATGTATTAGCAGTGAGGTTGATAACAGATCCCAGGACCAAAATCTACCTTTTCTTTTAGCTCTATGAATTTCGGTTTTATGGCTTCTTAAGTACTTCATTGAGTACTTTGCCTGGCAGTTTCCCTCCAATGCAAACTGATTGTTTTGAGAAAGCACAGGTGAACTTTCGATTGAGTCAGACAACAGAACTCCATTAAGACGTGTACATAGGACTGTATAGCATTCCAGCTCTAAGGAGTTAATGCTAAACGGGAAGACTTGTGGCTCGTCAGTTCCTTATGCTCCCTTCATGTGCTGGTTGGAGGTACCAGAGTGATATTTCAGGCCAACCCATATTCCTTCAACACATATTCATCAAGGAAATATAATTTTAACATTTATGCTGATCAATGAGATTGGTGACGAGAATCCAGACAGCAGCACTTAGAGCACCAGGAGTAGCTGGTTAGGATGGTGAACTTTTACTGAGACTATTTTAAAGGTTTTATTAACCACGTCTGGCATGCATATTTGTAATTGCCATCCCTCAAAGGTCAATTAACTGAGCATTGTCAGATAACTCATTCACGTGTGTAATGAGGGCTGTGATGAAGTTATTTTACACAAATTACATCCCATGGATCAACAGGGTGAGAGTTTTAGCAGGTTAGATTAAAGTTGTTTTGGGGTAAAATACATTGTTTCAGCATTTACCTGATAATCTCACTTCCTCCCATAGAACTAAGTACCTGTAGAACACTCATAATGCCACACTTGAGTCCGATGCAGTGTGACTGTTCTCTTTACTCAGCAGAGGCCAAAGGTCATCCTTCTACCATTGATTATGATCTCATCTTTTTTTTTTTTTTACCATTTATTTATTTCTCTCATTTTTCATTTTTAAAAAATATAAAATAGAGGAAAATCTCTGTAAGTTGATCACCCAAGAGACTGTAACAAACTGGTCAACATACAGAGATTGTCAACATAAGGAACGAGGCCTTCTATACTGATACGTATATGTGGTCCAGTCTATGAAAATTAGGTCAATTTAAGGAGGAGGCCAGTGTTGGAAAGTGGTCACCTATGGAGGTTCTACTATATTAAGGGGGTGCAAATGTTTTTGTTAATGGACACCTTGTATATTGCTTAAGTCAAGGCTTTTGTTGTGCCCATCTCAAGAATAGTGTAATTGTATCCAATAAATTATTTTTTACTCCTCACCTCCTTCCACCCTCCCCCATGTCTTAGTTTCCAATGCCCTTACATCTCTGTGTCTGTATGTGCACATTATTTAGCTCCTAATTATTAGTGACAACACGTGGCATTTGGTTTTCCATTCTTGAGAAACTTCACTTAGGACAATGGTCTCTAGATTCATACAAGTTGCTGCAAAAGACATTTTTTTATTTCTTATTAAAGTTAAGTAGTATTCCATACTGCATTCAATTTTTTTGTATGGTGAAGGTTAGGGTCCTGCTTAATTCTTCTGCAGGTGGCTGTACAGTTTCCTAGCACCGTTTGTTGAATAGGGCTTCCTTTCCCTAGTGTAAACTATCTGCTTTGTCAAAGATTGGTTGGTTATAGGTAGATGGCTTTATTTCTGGGTTTTAATTCTATTCCATTGGTCTCTGTGTCTGTTTTTAGACCAGTACCATACTGTTTTGATTACTTATGGTCTTGTAGTATAATTTGAAGTCAAGTGAGATAATACCTCCAGATTTGAAATTTTTGTTGAAGATTTCTTTGGCTATTCAGGCTATTATTTTCTTTGGTTCTAAATGAGGCATAGAATTATTTTTGCTACATCTCTGACATTGGTATTTTGCTGGGGACTGCATTGAATCTGAAAATCACTTTGGGCAGTATAAACATTTTAATGATATTTATTCTTCCAATCCATGATCATGGAATGTTTTTCCATTTGTTTGTGTCATCTGTGACTTCTTTCATCTTGTTTTATAGTTCTTCTTGTAGAGATATTGGTTAAGTATATTCCCAGGTATTTCATTTTCTTTGTAGCTATTATAAATGGTATTGAGACCTTGATTTGACACTCAGCTTGAGTATTAGTAGCATATAGAAATGTTACTGATTTTTGTATGTCGATTTTGTAACCAGAGACTTTACTGAATTTAGTTATCAAATCTAGGAGTCTTTTGTTGGAGTCTTTAGGGTTTTCTAGACAAAGGATCGCATTATCAGCAAAAGGGATAGTTTGACCTCCTCTTTTCTCACCCTTGATTTCTTTCTCTTGCCCAGTTGCTCTGGCTAGGACTTCTAGTACTATGTTGAATAGAAATGGTGACTGTGGGCACCCTTGTCTAGTTCCAGGTCTTAGAGAGAATGCTTTCAACTTTTCCCCATTCAGGATGATGATGTTGCCTGTAGGTTCGTCATATAAGCATTTTATAAATTTGAGGTATGTTCCTTCTGTTCCTAGTCTGCTGTGAGTTTTCTGCATCTATGGAGATAATCATATGGTCTTTGTTTTTGCTTTTGTTTATGTGATGGATTATGTTTATTGATTTGCATATGTAAAACCATCCTTGCCTCTTTGGGATGAGACTTACTTGATCATGGTGAATTATCTTTTTGATATGCTGTTGAATTCAGTTTGCTAGTATTTTGTTGAGGATATTTGTTTCTATATTCATAAAGGATATTGGTCAATAGTTTTATTTTTTGTTGTTGTGTCCTTTTCTGGATTTGGTATCAAGGCTTCATAGCAAGAGTTAGGGAGGATTCCCTCCTTCTCAATGTTATGGAGTAATTTCTGTAGGGGAGGTATGAATTCTTCTTCATATATCTGGTAGAATTCAGCTGTGACTCCATCTGTTCTGGGGATTTTGTTTGTTGGAAGATTTTTTATTACTTCTTCAATCTTGCTGCTTATAATCTATCCGTTCAGGATGTATATTTCTTCCTGATTTAGGGTTGGGAAGTTGCGTGTTTCCAGGAATTTGTCCACTTCCTTTATGTTTTTTGTTTTGTGTGAATAGAGATTTTCAAGGTTTTTACAGATGATATTTTGTATTTCTGTGGAATGAGTTGTAATTTATCCCTTTTCATTTCCGATTTAGTTTATTTGAGACCTTTATCTTCTATTTCTGGTTCATTTGGGAAAACCCTAATTCTTACATTGACCCATTTTGCATAGTCCCCTTATTTCTCTGAAATGATTCTCCATTCTTCTTTATTCTTTTTTCTGCATCTTTGACTGCCTGGGTTATTTTGGAAGACTTGTCTTCAAGTTATGAAATTCTGCTTGGTCAATCCTCTTATTGATGCCTCCTGTTGTATTTTGAAATAGCTTACATGGGCCAAGCATGGTGGCTTATGCCTATAATCCTAGCACTCTAGGAAACCAAGATGGGAGTATTGCTTGAGCTCAGGAGTTCAAGACCAGGTTGAGCAAGAGTAATAGCCATCGTTACTAAAAATAGAAAAATTAGCTGAGGGTTTTGTGTTGGGCACACGTAGTCCCCATGTGCTGGGAGGGTGAGGCAAAAAGATGCTTGAGCCCAAGAGTTTGAGTTTCTGTGAGCTATGATCAAGGCACTCAACCCCAGGGTGATAGAGTGAGACCCTGTCTCAAAAAAAAAAAAAAAAAAAAAAAAAAAAAAAGAGTTGGAGTGTGAGAAGTATCCTAAATGTCTTTGTTTAAATTTGTTTTTTTTTTTTTTTTTTTTT
>CAUYRH010095191.1:0-17728 GCA_963574655.1 Perodicticus potto
TTATGGCACTCTCAAGGTAGAAATAAAAGTAAAATTGTGTTGAAAATGTATCAAATGCGCGTTCTTCTTAGCAAAGTATCTCAAGAATGGAAGAAAAAGTATCCAATGTATTCAGCCCTACTATGAAGCTAATTTATAGCTTTCATATGAATGCTATAACCCAATTATAGCACAAGAATATGGGGAAAGGAGTAAGGGAGCGGAGGGGGAGGATGGGTGGAGGGAGGGTAATTGGTTGGATCACACTTATGGTGCATCTTAGAAGGGTACAGGTGAAACCTACTAAATGCAGAATACGAATGTTTTCATACAATAACCCCCCCCCAAAAAAAAAGAAAAGAAAAGAAAATGTATCAAATGTCACCATATAAATGAATGAGCCTTTTTGGAAAAAAGTATGGAGAAAACTCAAGTAGCTAAAAATAGACCTTCCATTTGATCTCATAATCCCATTGCTAGGTGTCTACCCAGAGGGGGGGAAAAGCTGTTTTACCATAAGGCCATTTGCACTTGAATGCTCACAGTAGCTCAATTCACAATCTCAAAGATGTGGAAACAACCCAAGTGTCCATCAACTCACGAATGGATAAACGAAGGTACATGTATGCTATGGAATCCTATTCAACCATTAAAAGATGGAGACTTCCCATGTTTTGTATTTACCTGGAAGAACTGGGAGAACATCCTCCAAAGTAAAGCGTCACAAAAATGGAAAAACAAACATCCAGTGTTATCAATATTAATATGAAACTAATAGATGACCAACTACACACTTACCCGAGAAAAAAACACATTTAAATTCAAGAAGGAAAGGGAGGAGGAGGATGTGTTAAGCTCTCACCTATTAGGTACAATGTCGGGGTGTGTAGCACACCTCCTGGGGGATGAGCTTAACTTTTTCTACCAAATGCAAACAACATAACCTACTTGTATGTGCCTTATATTAATCTGGGGAAGGGGGGAAAGAATGAGAAAAGAAGACCTTATTTCCTGACTAATATACTCTGGGCATTTTATAAATATTTCTCTCACTTATAATTTAATTTAAATTCTAAAAGTTTTTAATACTGTATAAAAATAAGTTTAAATATTGTTATGGCTATGGTCGTCATTGTCAATTGTGTGATTTGCATAAGATGTAAGGTAATAAGTTCAAGATCACAATGAGTCAACTTCAGTGTGTGAAGTCAGCACTCTATGCTTCCAAATATACTAAAAGGTTTAAACAAAACAGAAAACTCTTTTTGGTAAATGGAAAAGCCATGCTGAAAGGCAAGAAAGTGAAAAGTACACACAATGGATGTAATTTAGTTCCTTCATTGTAAAACTCCCAACTCTAGTATTTAAATTTTTGTAGTAAATATAAAAATGGTTGAGGTAAACATGTAAGCACCGGGTGTGAACGAATAGCTTGATACCACAATCAGTTCATTTGTTTCATTACCAACATGGAGAAAAATAGTCCATTAATTTAAGGGTTTTTTTTAATGGTAATACCCAACCATAACTGGGAATGTCAGTACAATCCTATTAAACTCTACTATTTACTTGTGTGTACTTTAAGTTAAAAAGGAAAAAATCCACTTTTAAGAGTATCAATTCCAGTGTCCCGTTTAAGTGGAATGATTCTAGGATTTTAGCTTACTAGGTTGGAGTATTTCCACCCTCACTTGGTAAGTTGATAAGGCTCTGCAAATTTGTAAGGTTCATACTAGAGTAATGGGTAAAAAATTTAAGGATCAGTATGTTACATAGTACTCAATTCAAGTGTTTGTAACAGAGA
This sequence comes from Perodicticus potto, assembly GCA_963574655.1. NCBI lineage: Eukaryota > Metazoa > Chordata > Mammalia > Primates > Lorisidae > Perodicticus > Perodicticus potto. The sequence goes on from CAUYRH010095191.1 coordinate 1,784, forward strand.
AAAATAAATGATAAAGAATAAAGAGGCTTGGTGCCCATAGCTCGGTGGTTAGGGCACCAGCCACATGCAGTGAGGATGGTGGGTTAGAAATCTACCCGTGCCTGCTAAAGAACAATGACAACTACAACAAAAAAATATACGGGCATTGTGGTGGGCACCTGTAGTCCCAGCTACCTGGGAGACTGAGGCAAGAGAATCGCTGAAGCCCAAAAGTTTGAGGTTGCTGTGAGCGGTGATGCCCAGGCACTCTACTGAGGGTGACAGAGTGAGACTCTGTCTCAAAAAAAAAAAAAAAAAAAAAAGAGAGAGAGAGAAATAATAGAAATATAAATAATAAAGAAAAACTTAAGGGGTATGATTCTTTCGATACAAATAACCAGAAAGTTGTTATGGATAATGACTTGTGGGGATGAAATTGTTTCCTATCTTTGTAAAAAGTTTGATTTACCAACCGTGTAGTTTGGGCCTACTTCATTCATTACAATAACGGTACTCCTAGGATGGACGTGAAGTGTAGAAAGACACGGTGGCATCTTCAATCAGCCTAGGTCTACAGAGGAGCAGTCACAGTCCCGTATTGATCGACTAGGGGAAGGCTTGGTAAATATTAATAGTTTTACTCAACTAACTTTGAAGTTGTAAAGGAATTTGGTATTTAAAAACATGTGTTTTGATTTCCCTTTCTAGATATTACTTGGTTAGCTTACCCAAAGTAGAAAGGAAGTGGTAGGTAGAATTTGTTCCTTGGTTTTCTTTCTAAAAGATCAATGTAGAGCTGAGCTTTTGTATTCAGATGAGACGTGCCTTGGCAATTCCAAAGAAGATGAATGAAAGTCTGCATTCCATAAATCGTTAAAATGCTTTCCAGTCTGAGGGAACAACAACGCAGAAGATCTGGCAATGAGGAATTTTATACATTTAGTGTTTTTATCAGGGCTGGACTATTTTAGGTCACATTTTCAATAATAAAATTCTTGATGGAATTTTTTTTTTAACAACTGAACCACAGGTTGATTCAAGGAAACTTTTTTGCTATATGTGGCCACTCAGAACAAAGAGACCTAAAAAACATTCAAGTGAATACTGTGGGGGAAAAAAATACTCTGAGAAACCAGAATAAAACATAATTATTTTTTTGAATTAAGCCAAATACAGGAATTTCTTATTGCCAAGATATTCACTCTACATGGGAACTACAAGACCATGTTATCTTTTACCTTATTTCAGGAAAACGCAGAGGCATACTATGCAGTGAGAATTGGCGGCCTGCAGTTATCGACATAAATATTAGGTCTTTCCCACAAAGAGCCCCATGTGGCATTTGGCTGATGTCACTTTCACGTACAGAAAATTCTTGTCAGCATTTAGTAATTAATGGCACTTGGCACATCTTTTTCTAAACACATTCAAAACGAAGGACTAATATCTATACATAAATGTATGTATGTTAATTTTCATGTTTAATTAATAAAAACAGCACTCTTTTTATATTAATTCTCAATGCTGTGGAAATTCTAAGTTTCAATAGCTGTGATTCAGGTAACATTGTCAAGAAAATTAAGTTCATCATTTATTTGGAATTTAAGAATTCTTAAAACATGCTTTAGCATTTTCAACTTTAAAAACGCGGCCAAGATGAGAATGTCTCCCAGTAGGTAAGGAAGTGACAGGTGCGGTGTACAGATCTGGAATGGAAGTTTGGCTGCTTTCTTCCTGAATCATGGGAGATGGATTCTTTTCCACAGTGGAAATATATTCTATAAAGTCAGCCAGAACCTGAGACACATTTATTTGTAGGCACGTGCTTTTGACAATATAATAGTTTGTTGAGTAAATTAAGGGTGTAACAATGAAGTTTCTCAACGTGGAAACACATTTTTCAGTTGAAGAGCTTTCTCAAACATAGTTTCAGAATGTGAATAGTGACAGGAGACATGTCCATAGTTTTCTCTCTTTTTTTTTTTTTTTTTGGCATTCTCATTATTAAGGAGGTTGTTCTGTAGGCATGTGGTTCATATTCAATCTGACAAGTCATGTAGTGATTAAAAATTGGAATGCTTTGACACCAGGGTGAGCATGAGGATCAGTTGCCAGGAACTCCTCGTGATGGGGAGAGCCTGGCAAAGGACTAGGGTCTGGTCGGGAGGAGTCTTCAGCATCAGTGCACAGAGCGGAGAACTCTGGCAAGTCGCACCAGGACAGCACCTGGGGATGCAGGATGCACTGACCACTTTCACTTCTTGCCAGTATTTCCCTTGTGCCATTTTCCAATAGCAAAATGGAAACTGAGTTTTTGAAGCCCCAGGATGTAGATTTTAGGATTGCTTCTGAATGTCAAATAGGGGCCTGAATTACAGCTTAACGTGTGTGTGAGAGTGCGTGCAATAGTACCCGTCTCATGGAAAGATATTATATTGTTAAAGCTGTTTTATCCCTGAGCAAAATTTAACAGTGGGAAGGTTGAGTTCTGATTACCATTCATTCTTTTTCAAAGTTAATTATTAAGATTATTTTAGTATTTCTAGTTCTCTCCACTTCTACTCTAAATTGCTTTTTTGCTTCCATCTAATGTATGTCTTTGTGAAGAACATATAGTATTTTAGTGGAGTTGACTGATTTTCATGACCATTAGGAAGCATCTTGCTGCAAACTTTTGGTTTAAAATTAAGGGGAAGGAACTGTTTCATGAGTTATTTGTGTGTATGTATATGTGAATGAATTAGTTTTGTTTTTAATTATCATGGAAAAAAAATTTTTAGGGGGCCTTATATTTCCTAAGAATGATTGAATTCATGATTGTATAAAACAATAAAGTGAAGAAAAAAGTTTAGAGGAAGAAACATATAAAAATGTAAAGGAAAAATGTAAATAGTATTTGCAATATTAGAATACGTATCATACATAGTATAAATTTTACTGACTGTTGATTTTTAGCAGTGTTCATTATAAGGAACGATAATTTATAATCTACAACTGTTTAATATTTTAGGGTTGGTATAAAATATTTTCAGGTTACATTTCATTGAAGCAATATTACAAACAAATATTTCATAGACTAAATTGGCAGTTTGACAAATGAAATTTACTGTTTTGTTTTATGAATGTTCTGAATAAGGTAAACTTGTACCCTAGCAATTATCAGTAGTAAATAACTGTGTTTAGGTATTAGTATGAGCTTATATATATTATATTTTTAAACTAAGCAATTCAACACAGTCCAATATATTTACAAAGTTATTCAGCCATTACCATAATCTCATTCTAGAACGCTGGCATAACTTCCGAAAGAAAGCTTTAGCCATGAGAAACCTTGCCCCATTCTCCCCACTTCCACCCTCAACCCAGATAATGACTAATCTACTTTCTTCCCTGTAGACTTGCCTATTCTTGACGCCTCATCTGTATGAGATTATACAATAGGTATTTTTTTGTGACTTGCCTCTTTCATTTAGCATAATATTCCTGAGGTTTACCAATGTCATAGAATCTATCAGTGCTTGATTCTTTTCTGTTGATAAACAGTAGTCTATTATTTTGTTCATTCATCTATTGATAGCAATTTTGGTTATTTCCATTTTTTGGCTTCTATGAATAATGCTACTATGACCATCCATGTGCAAGTTATCGTGTGGGTATATATTTTTATTTAGCTTGGATACATAATTAGTTGTGGCATTCCTAGGTCATATAACTCAATGTTTAATATTTCAGAAACTGCCAAACACTTTTTTCCAAGGTGGCTACCAATTTTGCATTGCTACCAGCAATTAATTAGGTTTCCCATTTCTCCACATCCATGCCAACACTTTTTATTGTCTGCTTTGTTTTTTTTGTTTGTTTGTTTGTTTGCAGTTTTTGGCCAGAGCCAGGTTTGAACCTACCACCTCCAGTATATGGGGCCGGCACCCTACTCCTTTGAACCATAGGCACCCCTCTATTGTCTGCTTTTTTGATTATAGCCGCTCTACTGGAACCAGAAGTCATATCTCATTGTGGTTTTAATTTAACTTTCCCAAATGGCTAATGATGTTGAATGTCTTTGTATGTAATTGTTACTAATTCATATACCCTCTTTAAAGACATATCTATTCAAATATTTTTCCCATTTTCACAATTGGGTTGGCTTTTTAATTATTATTATGAGTTCTTTGTATATTTTGGACTCATATCCATAATCAGATGGATGACTTTTAAGTATTTTCTCCCAGTCTATGGGTTTCCTTTCCATATTCTTGATGATGTCAGTGGAAGCACAAAAGTTTCTAACTTTGATGAGGTTGAAGTTACCAGTCTCCTTTTCATTCCTCATATTTATGGTATTTTATCTAAGAAATTATTATCTAACCCCAGATCATGCAGATTCACTCCTGCATTTTCTTTTTTTTTTTTTCAGTTTTGGCCGGGGCTGGGTTTGAACCTGCCACCTCTTGCATATGGGGCCAACGCCCTACTTCTTTGAGCCACAGGCACTGCCCTCACTCCTGCATTTTCTTCTAAGAGTTTTATAGTTTTAGCTCTTACATTTAGCTACATGATCTACTTGAATTTTTTTATATAGGGTGAGCTGGAGATCCAAATTCATTCTCTATTATATAGTTATTCCATTGTCCCAACATCATTTATTGAAAGAATATTCTTTCTCCAATGAATTGTCTTGGTCCCTGTGTCAAAAATCACTTGACCATAAATGTTAACATGTATTTCTAGACTCAAAATTTCATTCCATTGATCCGTAAGTCTATCATTTTGCTAGCGCCACGCTGTATTATTAGCAAAACTTTATAGTGAGGTTTGAAATTGGAAAGTACGAATTTGCAAATTCTGGGCTTCTTTTTCAAGGTTGTTTTGGCTGCTGTAAGCCTCTTGCATTTCCATGTAAAATTTAGAATTGGCTTGCCAACTTCAGAAAAAATTTCAGCTCACACTTTGATAAGAAATGCACTGGAGAATTTAGAGAAATTTACTTATTTGCTGTGGTTCTATCAATTTCGGCCATAATTCCTTTTGATGTCCCAAACTGTCACATTTTAAAACAGTGGGAATACTTTCAAATTGGCTCTTTATCCTTTTGACATATGTTTGCTAATAATTTTTAAGGGCTTCCTTTTTTTTCTGGTACAGCAAATGTTCACTTTTTGTTTAGACATTCCCTATCTCAGCTCCAGAGTTAGCCATCCTCCAAGAGACCCTAGACCCTGGCTCCCTTTAAAGGCAAATGACATTCATGGGTGCTTGGGATGCTCATTGCTATAGAATTCTCGTGGTTTGTTTTCCAGTGACAAAGGTAAGAAAAATACAAATATGCACATACACAATAAAAATAAATGTGGATTAATAACATTTAGAATTTAAAGTTATTATAGAGATTTGCTTAGCTTGTTGGATTTTTTATTTTTATCTTTTTCACTTCAAAAACTATATAGTTTCCAATTTCACTAACAGAGCTAATTATTTTGTTTTTAAATATACCCATACATTCAAAATTTAAACATGAATATTATCATTAAAATTAAGAATACTGACTAAAGTTGAAGTTTTATTTTAATCTCTTTTGTAAAAATATATACCAAGGATATTCAAAGTACTGAGTTACAAAGTCTATTTTCTTTGTGGTTATTTGTCCAGCTCATAGAAAGTTAAGTTAGATTCACTTGTTTCAGTTGCTTTTCAATTTTAGGGAATTTTCACATTGAAATGTGTTTTTCAATCAGTTAAAAAGTGGCGTAGTTGTACAATAATATATACTCACAGAACTTTTTCTTTCTTCTCTGTCTCACTCCTTGGTTTTTTGCTTCCCCTAAAAATAATCGTATCATTAATTTGGAGGTTATTTTTTCATTTTTTATTTTTTAAATAAGCAAGCAAATAATCTATGTAAATATTCATATTTCCACCACTTTCTTAGATAAAAATCAGAATATTTAGTTTTCATTTTTGAACAATGGAAACTAGGTAAAAGTCTATGCCTGCAGCTGGGTATTTTCCTCATTCATTTTGTAGTTGTAAGGCTCTCAAAGGATGGATGTTCCAGGCAGTCTCCTATCGATTTGTATCTTGGTCGAGTCTATTCTTTGGTCTAATAAATAATACCACTATGGTCTTGCGAAGACTTTCTTTTCATATTTTTGCCAGTATATCTTTGAGTTACGTCCTTAAGATGGGATTGCTGAATACAGCAGGCTCAGCCTGTGCTCCCTCTCTCTTCTTCCCACTGCCGTGCCCTCCCCTCTCAGCTTCTGGGCATCTGCCTTTCTGATAGCCTGGAACCTCCCTAGAGGACTGCCTTCAGGATACTGGAGCAGTTTTGTCTTGCATGCTCAGATTGCTAGAAGTACCTGGAAACATACATCCTTCCAGGATAAAAACAGATGTGCTAACACCTAACACCTATCAAATCAGGCAGGAGCTAGAAGTACCTGGAAACATACATCCTTCCAGGGTAAAAAAAGGTGCTGAGCCTAACACCTATCAAATCAGGCAGGAGCTTCTTTCTGAAGAATCATCCTGAAACTGAACACTTACAAGGCATCTACAGCTTCCTTGGGTTACTCCCTTGACTCTGTCTCTTAGGAGCACTTCCTTAACTCCACAGTTGTATATGAATCCTCATTGGAGGATCAGATTTTGGAGGAGTAGACCCAAGATTCTGATTATATGTAATTTCGTGAGTTATGATCAAATTCCTCTCTATAGGGTTCTATCATTTTGTGTTTAAATAAGCAATGTACAAAAATGTTAATTTCTTGAGCTCCAAATCAACAGAATGTGTTGACAAAGGTAATTAAAATGTTCAAAACATATATACCATTTCATATAATTATAACTTGCATGCTTAAAAAAAACACATTAAGCCTTTTTTACATCTTCCATTAGATGCTAGCTTATCTTAGTAAAATGTAATAGTGAGGCCCAAAGATCAAAGGCATTATCAATAACCAGACAACTTTCCTCCAGTTAATACCTCTCAACAAACTGAGTTTCTTAGTGCCAAATTTGATACAAATTTCTTAGTACTAAAAGAGAAACAGATGTCAATTCAATCAGTTAATCCTCAAGCACTGAAGGAGTACCTATAAAGTATCTAAAATTAAAGGATATTGAACATCAATAAATTACAGTGGGAAGAGTACAAATATTATAAATTAGGAGGAAAATGTTAAAAGAAATAAAAAGAAAACTTTAGTTGTTCATTATATATCTTCAACAAATAGAAAAATCTAGATTCGTAAATAAGAGATTGTTCAATAATTTTTATTTTAGGACAATATGCAAATGAGACATAAGGCCATCAGCTCTAATTAAACAAACACATTGAAAGAGTTAGAGGGCTGAGCTCATGGAGCTTGCAACCACAAATCAAGAGATAGAGACAACAATAGATAAAACTAATGAGACATATTAATATTTGGTCCATTCTGTAGCACTATGGTTATATAAAGGCCTGACAATTAAGCTCACAAACTTGCCACCATGCACGTATGCTGACAGTACTGTAAAAACAATTCAGTAAGATTTCAGCACCTTGGTATATCGGTGTCTCACAAGTGTGTTCATGTCAGTGTATGATGGCATCTTGATGAGTGGCGTTAATTATTGTGTGTTTTGTGTGATGTCAGGAGAATGTTGGAGCCTGAATTAGAGCAACAAGCAAACATTAAATTTCTTGTTAAACTTCGCAAGATTGGAAGTGAAATCAGGGACACGTTAGTCCAAGTTTATGGGGATAAAAATATGAAGAAAATGGCAGTGCTCAAGTGGATTAAATGTTTTTCTGAGGGGAGAGTAAGCATCACCGATGAAGAGAGGTCAGGGCATCCAATAATAAGCAGAACTAATGAAAACATTGCCAAAATTCATTGAATTATGTGTCAAAATCATCAGCTGTGAGAAGCATATCAGAGCAAGTAAACGTCATTCGAGAAACAGGAAACTCTTAAATGAAAATCATGGCATATGAAAGGTGTGTCTCTTACATCGCAACAATGCACCAGCTCACAGGTTGCTGTCCATAAGGGAGTTTTTAGCTAGTAAGCAAATAACTGTATTGGAACACCTTCCCTACTCACCTGATCTGGCCACCAATGATTTTCTCTTTATCAAAAGATAAAGAAAATTTTAAAAGGAGACATTTAGATGAGATTAATGATATCAAGGATAATATAACAACAGCTCTCAGGGCCAATCCAAAAAAAGAATTCCAAAAGTGCTTTGAAGGGTTGATCCAGGCCTGTCATCAGTGCAGTTTCCCCAAGGGCAGTACTTTGAAGGTGCCCATATGACTTTCAGCAATGGGGTATTAAGCACTTTTTCTATGATGAATTTGTGAACTTAGCCGTCAGTCTTCTGGTGTGCTAATGGAGACATCAATGGAGTCACATAATTGGTACTGTACATGGAAATCCATATTGCCCTAAAAATAAAGGGGAAACTTAATACTAAGATAATGCCATATAATACCATAAGATACATACTCACATTCTTAAAAAGACCTGCACATATTTTACACTCAAACCACAATTTAGTTCAAATCTTAATTCTTTTTTATTCAACAAATATCTATTTAACGTTATCATGGACCAGGCATTAACTTAGGTGCTTAGAATATTATCAGCCCACAAAACAAAGATTCTGGGAAAACATATATTAAAGAATGGGCATACTAAATAAATAAACTATGTAGTAACTTAGACATTGATGAGTGCTAAGGAAAAAAATAATAAAGTTAGGGACAGGTGGATTTCCTTTGTGGAGGCACAGTTAGTAATTTTAGATATGGTTGTGATGGCAGACCCCATTGAGGATGAGACAGTTGAGCGGCCTGAAGGGTGTGCAAAAGTTAAGCCATGTGGCTATCTGGTGAAGGGCCTCCCAGGTAGAGGAAATAGCTGGTGCCCAGGCCTCAATGCAGCAGTATGAGTAGTGTGCTTGAGGAGCACCTGGGATGCAATGTGATTGTGACGGAATGGGGGGGAAAGGAAGAGCTGAGTTCACAGAAATGAGAGGCAGCAGGTTCTTTGAGGACTTTGTATGCCTCTCTCAGTACTTAGCTATAAGATGAGTGAAATAGAAACATTAAACGCTTTTGAATGGAGGGATGAAAGGATGTGACTTAAATTTTAACAGGAGTACTCTAAAATGGTAATCTAACATGGGGTGGCGTGAGGGGTAAAGACAGAAATAAGGAGAACAATGAATAGACTGTATCAGTCTAGTTGTCCCCCTTATCTGCAGAGGATGATTTATATCCCTGTGGGGACAGAGTGTATTTTTAAACTACAGTTGACTGCAACTAACTGAAAGCATGAAAAGCAAAACGTGGGTAAGGAGGGGTTTATTTGCTTATATCCAAAAAAGGAATGAATGAGGAAGCTAGCATGTGAAAGCTTTGATTCTGAATAAAGCTTAAGATAGATACAATAGTAATTCCAATCAAATTTGGTGTAACGTGGGAGGGAAGAAGAGGAGTTAAAGATAATCCCAAAAGTTTGGGGCTTGGTCAACTGAAAGAATGTAGTTGCCACAAGTGAAATGGGAAAGACTGTCAGGAGAGCAGTTTCGAGGAAGGAAATAGGTCTTAATTGGGTTGGCACAAAGTCTAAATCCAATGTTCACATCAAAATAATGCATAGCCTCTGAGATTAAGGTTCAAATTATAATTTCCTTCCAATCAGAGACTATGTGGCAGCTTTTGAAATTCCAGCAAATACCTAGTCTTGGACACTGTATATCAAAATGTAAAATGAATATTTTCTGAATAAGTTAAAATACACGGAGTCCTTCGACTTTTCTATTTTGTGTGTAAGGTACGTAATATATCCTCTCTCAAACTGATTGTTAAATACTATGCTTATTCTCTAAGTGTTTAAAGTGATGAAAATATTTTCAAAATAGGTAAAATAGCCAAACTGATAATATTTATAAGACATTATCTTTTTAATGTAGATTTTAAAAAATGCTATAGGATGTGTACATAAGTATATAATCAATATAATTCAACATTTTCATGAATAGTTCTGTTAACAAAGACAAGTATAATTCATTTAAGAATATATTTTTATAAATAGACAGGCAAAAATAAAATAGATTTAAAATGTATCTTTAGGTTTTATAGCCATTTATTTTACATATAATTTCCATACTGTTGTCTTTCTGACTCAAAATGCACATGCCTATTCCATAACTGCCAATATATGTAAAATAACGGGGTCATAATACTTAGAATATCTTATTTCCATATCTTATAACAAAATCTTATATTCAGTGCTTATCCATACAGTACTTCTTGGATTTCTGTCTCATATTATTCTATAACCCCATGGAGAAAATTTGCATACAAATTCCAATTATTTAAAAGTGAATCTCATGCAGGAAATGTTATGGGACATCTTTTCATTTTAATAGAGGAGAATTAAATGGATGATGAATATGGATTCCCCAATTAATGTGAGCTGTATAATTGCATAATTTGTAGCTGTATTGTGGTATAAAGAGTTAATGTTAAGACACTTATGCACTTGCTACTTTTTAATGTAACACCAAAGCTAAATATTCCTTAAAAATATATAAAAGTAAAGTATTTAGTCTGTAGGAAGTTCACTGCAATATTGGCCAATAAAGAAAGCATTAAGTTGAACTTTGGATATATGTTAGTCATAACATAATCTCTTGATATATTAGTGGGTCAATAGTTCAGCCAAGAAAGGGACTCTAACTTGGGCAGACACTAATTAAAAGAATCAATTCTTATCCTACTACATATGTCCAATCATATTAACACATTTCTAGATTTCTTACTCAGTGGACTAGTCAAGATTAAAGGATTTGCTAATATGAAGGAACAGAGTATGCTTCCAAACTGACTGAGCAGATTTGTGAACAAATTAGTTCATTTAAAATTGACAGTGAAAGATTGATTTTGCACAGAATGAGTTACCTAAGGTATTCATCATTTCCTCTGCTGCTGCACACAAGACGGAAATCCTTTTCCTTCACTTTCTGATTGTAATAGGGCTGCTTACTGAGTACTTTTATTTTATAGTCCTGATTGCAGCCTGTCATTCCTTTTAATTCAGACATATTTTAGCCTCTTTAGGCAGACCTTCAGAAATAACTTCCTTAAAAGCCTCAGAAAAATGACTCATTACACATCGCTCAATTCAACCATGATATAAATTGTAATACAGGGAAAAGTTCTAATTGCACAAAAGATCCTATTACTCATAAGGCTATGTGATTCGTTATTCAGAAGTTGGTAGAAGTGGTATATCCAGATACAGAAACACAAGTCCGAAGATGAAGGTTAATACTCTATAACTCTGACAAAACCTGGTAAACCTAACATTTATTTTATATTAGTAATATATTAGTACATATTCAGTGGATAAATATTTTATGTAGGCTTGGTACCTGTGGCTTAACAGGCTAAGGCACCAGCAAGGTACACCTGAGCTGGCGGGTTCGAACCCAGCCCGGGTCCGCCATACAACAATAATGGCTGCAACCAAAAAATGGCCGGGCATTGTGGTGGGCCCCTGTAGTCCCAGCTACTTGGGAGGAGGAGGCAAGAGACTCGCTTAAGCCCAGGAATTGGGGGTTGCTGTGAGCTATGATGCCACGGCACTCTATCAAGGGTGACAGCTTGAGGCCCTGTCTCAAAAAAAAAAAAAATTATGTAAAGGGTTATAAACTATATACAAATAAAAGGAATAAGAAATGGGAGAACAGTTAAAGAATTCATTTTGTGAGTCAAAGAAAATAGAAGCAAAATTTGTGGAACAGGAAAAAAAATTAGAACACAATTTAGAAAACAATAAGAACTAAATCAAAGCAAAATTCAAGGAGAAGAATGTGCACTCAGATCATTTTACTTATAAGGACCTAGACTTCGGATACTAGAAATTTAGGTCATGGTCAGATCACATATTTAGGGGGTAGAGCTTTCAGGACATGATAATCAACCTTGAGAGGGTAGGACAGAGGAGGAGAGCTCAGGTTAAATTTTCCAAGGTAGAAAAATTGGGCAAGTTGGCCCACGACAGTGTTCATACATTCAAACATGATAGATGAAACAGAGATGAAATGATTCTAATTTTGAATACTGGGGATATCTACGAGTGATTTAGATAGATAGATCTGTGTACATAAGTTATATGTATTGTAATATTACCTCTATTTTGGAGAGGAAATGGAAGTTCAGACAGAATTTTCCACAAGGTATTACAGTTTAAAAAATAGTGATATCAGATTATTTGAGTTTACATCAAATTTCACTTGTACATAATAAGAGGAGAGAAAGAGAATGAATCTGTCTGCTTATAACAAGTCAGAGGTGCGCTAAAGAATTCCAATGACTTTCCTGAAGTTTCTGTTGGAATCTTGGAGTATCTCATCTTCACTTTCAGTTCTAAGTTCCCGTTTCCACTGAGTCTTAAGTTTTGCTCCATTTTAACATTCATTTTCAATTTGATCCATTTCTAGCTAAACAAGGAATTCAGCTCCCATTGCCAAATCAATAAACCTATCTGTATCTGCTTGTATATATTTTGTCTTTTTTCCTGTCATAAAAGATAAAATCTTTGTTCTAAGGCCAACCCCACCACATGTATACTAAACCCTTCTCCCCAAATCAAAAGCCTCAGTCCTATACTTGTCTCCTCTTTCCCCAAATCATTTGTGTTTTATTATCATAAAAATTAATATTTAATCCTAATAATTCCTTTATTAATTGCCATGAAAATAATTCTCAATAATGCCCATTCAGAAAAAGGTCCCCAAACACATAGCCAATCATTGCTTGAATTCATTTCCTGTAAGTTTTTGCCTCCTGCTGCACCCCAGCTGCTCTTGTCAAGGTGTTTAATAACCTCTACATGCTAATGCCAATTGTCCATGTTCAGTTGTTTATTTGACCTATTTGTAACATTTGCACAGTTGAAAACTTACTCTTTCTTAGCTTCATAGACACTACCCTCTCTGCGTTCTCTTCTTCCCTATAAATGAAGCTGTTCCTTCCCAGTTTCATTTGCTGATTCCTAGTCCTTTCCCAACTCCTAGATGTCACCAAGTGCCCCACAACTCCCTTTCTAGAACTCTTGGTGTCTACCCTCAGTCTCTTGGAGATCTCATGCCTCATGACGCTACATCCCATCTATATGTTAGTTTCCCAAATGTATCTCAGGATCTCACACCTCTTTCTGAAACTCCAGACTCCTACACTTTCTCAAATTCCTGTGTTTGTTTCTCTATTTGCTTATCTGAGAGGCATCTCAAACACAGTATGTCCATAGACAAACTCTTCATTTCCAAGTTTCCAAAACTGCCTTCTTCCTGACTTCCATCTCCTAAATTGCACATCCATTTTAAATAATAGCCTCCTCCCTCTCTTAATGTCAAACCACCAGCAAATCCCATTGAATCCAAAAAAGAAGTTACATTTCACCATATCTAGCTTCCTATCTTGTCCAAGCTCATTATCACTCACTGAATTATACAGTGTCTGAACTGGTTTCATTACTTACATTTTTGGCCCCACAAATATTCTCCATCTTGCAGCCTGAATTATTTTGCAAAAACATATTAGATCATCATATTCATTGCTCAAAAGCCTCCAGTGACTTCTGGTGTCATTCAGAATAATATCAAAAGTCCTTACCATGGACTGCAAGGCTTAAATAATTTGGCTCATGTAAAATCTCTTGACTTCGGAGATTCAGAACTAATACCATTTTTCTTGTTTATCCTATTCCTTTTATGTGGGATTTCTTGCTGTAATTGGAAATTAATTTATTTGGGGACTTTCATTCTTGCTATTCCCTTAATAGAAATTCTTTTTGTCCATAGAACCTCATGATTCCTCTGGTATTTCAGACATGCTCAAATTCAACCTATATTCAATTGACTATAGACTGGGCATCATAACAATGGCCACAATAATGAATTTAGCAAAATAAAAGCTTATCCCTTTGTCACACGTGAATCCGAGTATTAGTGGTCCGAGGCTGTTGTAGCTGCTCCACTGTGTCAGAGACTCAAGCATCTTCAATCATGTTGCTTAGCCATCCTCAAGGTCCAGCTTCCATTTTCCAGCCTTCTACATCTCCACTACCAGATTCAACTTTTGGACATTGGGAAGAAACAAAAGGCAAAGAGAGGCAGGGCTCTCTTTCATTCATACCCCATGGCCAGATCTTAATCACCAACTCCATAGGACACTGGGAAATGCAATGATAGCTGTGTGGCTGTGTAGCCAGGAAAAACTCAAGTGTTCTATAATGTAAGGAACAAGACTATTGGGAGATAATTAAAAGCTTTCATTACATTATCTTATCAGAGAGGCTTTTCTTGACTTTCCCACCTCAATCTACCATTGTCTTAATCATCTTTCTTTTTGTTTATATTATTCACAATTACCTTATGTATTACATCCATTTGCCAGTTCATCTTCTTTCTCACAACACTGTAAGATTCTTGAGGACAAGAATTGTGTCCGTTTTAATAACAAGATATGCAGAGATACATGCACTCAACCAGTACAGTACATTTTGAATGAAGAAGAACTCTCTTAATTTCTCTGAACTCACTGTTCTCTTTGTCTCTCATTCCTGTACATTTTCTCAACCTGCTCTCCACTTGAACTGCTCTGCTGTCTTTCATTCACATAACACTAATGCCTGTTTAAGACTCCGTTTCAGGAATTAGCTCATTTGTAGAGACTTTGCTCTGAGGACCCCCAGCCCGCATCTCATTCTCCATCCTATTACCTTTCCTCATTAGTATATTCCTAACTCCAGGAGGATAAAAAGCTATGTCTTCCCTTTGTTTGACAAGTTCTTCATTAGTCAGGATGTTGACTATAATTGATTAAAACTCACTTCAAACTACTTAAGTAAAAAGAAAAGTTTTTGAAGTCAATCAAACATTGGGGTGATGTTTCATGAACTTCAAGGGCAAAAGCACCACATCCTCACTAACCACTGATCATTTCCATTGTAAAAGAGAGCTCCTTCTGATAGCTTTCATTGAAGACCTAGATTTTCTGAGAAGGGATGGAAACCAGGGGTGTATTTTATACTCCCTTGATGTTTAATAATATTTTTTCTCTCTCTAGATGAAAAGGAGGGGGGAGAATAGGGCTCTCAATAACATTACCCAGAACATGTCAATATCCTTCTAGAGAAAAATATCAATTCATAAGCTTGCATTAAATCAAATCTGTAGTTCCTAAAGGAAATATTCACCTAATAATTATCTCAGCTTGTTATTCAGTGTTGGTCAGAGAGGCCAGAGGACCGGGCTCATTAAACTCATCTCCAGTTGGGTTATAAAGTTTTAACTGGGTATCATCCTTTTTACCCAGAAAGATGTTATGAAAGGGGTAAAATATTCTTCTTCATTTGAAGTAGAGGCTCAGGCTGCTTGCCAAAAAGTGCACATGTGGGTTGGAAATGAGGGGTGCCCAGGCCTGCATGGAAATACGAAAATTTTTAAATCTCACAGGCCACTCACTGAACCAAGAGTATAATACCTTAACGTTGTATAATATTATTTTAAGTGGGAAATATTAGAATAATGGTGTTCTGAATTTTTGCCTCGATGATCATTTTGAAGACATGAAAATCACATCTAGCCTGAGGAAAGCCTCACCTTTTGACTGTTTAAAGCACGTAAGTACAGCTTTTCACAATCTTCAATCGTGTCACCCTTTTCCCATTGGCTCAGATGGGGTTAAATATAAAACCTCCTCCTTCGCTTAATGTCAAACCATCAGCCAATCCTATTGACTGCTCCCAGAAGCCAGTCGCTGTGACCTGGAGGAGGGACATACGGATTAGACAAGCCAATCGAGGTTCACCAGGAAGAACATGTGGTCCAATCCTACTCAGAAACATAGAGAATGGGGAAGAAAACAGAGCGGGTTCTCCAATGAAGCATTAGATTGCTTTTTTT
>CAUYRH010095194.1:0-11880 GCA_963574655.1 Perodicticus potto
TATAGTGATTAAGAAAATGCTATGAAGGCTATCTCTCACAGTACGATCAAAATGTTTCTGATTGTATATGAAGCACATTCTGCCCTATGATTGCACCAATGTACACAATTATGATTTAATAAAATTATTAAAAAAAAAGAAAAAAAAAAAAAAAAAACCCTGTCTCTCCAATTCTTGGGGAGGAGGATTTGATAAATTCCTCCCATCTCCCTGGTTAGCACCATGTGGAATAAACTCTCTTCTGTAAACCAAGTTGTTTCTGGATATAGGCTTCCTCTTGGGCAATGGGCAGGGTGTATTGCCCTTGCAGAGTGCAACATAAGCATACCTTGTAACAACATAGACTCTGAGTGAGAAGAATGAGATTGCCACTGTTTACTTCTACCTTAACTGAAGATGCTTCGAGTTTAACATCTAGCCATCCCAACTGGATATCCTCCAGATGCTAAGAAAACTAGTTTATAAACTCTTCCATATATTAACCTTTGTTATTCTTCTGTTTGAAAGCTCATCAGCAATACCATCTCCTGAAATGAGACCCAGCTGTTTAATGGGTGGGACTGGCTTATTTTCAGAAATAAAAAATTGACTTAAGAGAATCCTTTGCCACTGAGCTTTTAACTCAGTTTTTCTCTCCACAGCCACCAACTCGGCTTTTAATGTGTGAAACTTTTAAGAAAGTTCCAGGAAGGGGAATGTTGAGGCCCAGAAATCAAAACTCCTACATATGGCATTTTGCATGCTGGAGTGACTGAAGAAGACTTGAGTGAGGCCTCTCTGACCTTCCTTCCACCACCACCAGCTCCTCCCTGCCCCTAAAAATAGTTGAAGTTTCTTTATCTGCTTAAGATTCACCTAGAGAACAATTATTCTTTTCTTCCTCTCCCTGTAAGACCTGGAATGAGACCACACTTGAACAGACCCTTTAAGTAGACAATGTCCTGTCTCTCACTCATTCAAATTCCAAGGAGAACTAGTCATCAGTTAATCTTCGTTTCAGCCCATTCATCCTCCCTGGTAATCTTTTATTGCCCCTCAATGGAAAACATCTTTTCCTCCCTCCCATAATCCGTTTCACTGGAAAGGCATATGAGCTTCTAAACTCCAATGGGGAGCTTAGTTTTCTTTCTGAAGGCTCTCATGTATAAATATTGAATAAATTTGTATCTTTTTTATCCAATTAAAAAAAATAAAATAAAATTGAAGTGGGAGCTTCCTGCCAACCTTCTCCTGTCCAATGCAATTGGTTTTTGGTATGTTCTGAAGAGGGACGTCAATATATAAAAGATAATTGAAGCCTATGGGATTGAATGAGACGTAGGGCTTACTGCTGGCAAACATATTATCTCTGATGTTTGGGAAAGGACATACCCTCTGGTGTAAATTATTAGAAATTGACACTGCACCCCTTCTTCCCCCAGGGTTGATCCTGCTCCTGAATTAGTATTTCAGTGGTGAATCACTCCCCTCCCACGTTGGCTAGTTGCCTTCATACAGGACACTTCCTTCAGAACTGTATGTGGCATCAGAGATGAGATCATCTTGGGGAGTGGCATGAAAAAAGAAGGGAACCTTGATAAAACCCCCAAAGACCACATCTTTTCATGGTCTGGAGTCCAGAACTATAGAGATGTTCCTGCTAGGACAGGTGTTGCAACTCAGAAACCAAGCTGCAGCACGGTGGACTGGGAGTCCCTGTATGCAAGTACTTTACCTGACCACCCAGGGTCTGACAGACAAAGGGAGAGAGGGTGGTGCAGAATTTACACACACACACACACACACACACACACACACACACACACACACAAGGTGTTTTGACCCATGAAAGATGACACCATATCAACCCCTAGGGAGGCTAACAGGTGCTATCTCAAGCAGAATATTCAAGGCCTTTTATTAGGGACTTGGGGGGGCATGCATACACAAGGCAAAAAATGAGAAGGTAGCAGTTTCATGTTGCAATTAAACAAGCAGTCTTTTGCTCAAGGAAGAAAGCTATCAGGCTGAAGGACAGAGGAGCACTAAGCTACAGACCAAAGAATACTTTGGGTAGGATTTAATGAGGGAAAGTTGTAGCCTACCCTAAGAGAGTTGCAGCTGCAGGATAGTTGTCAGTTAATTTCTAACTTTATTTATATCCTGTCTGTAAGTTGCTGATCTCTATCTAGACATTTCCCAAACTATTTTCTCATCTACTCTACAGGACATTCCAACCCTTCCTTGCCACCTTAGATGTGCATTGCAGAGGAGAGGCTGAGGCATGAGGCCATTTTACCACAGGAGTACTTGGGGATGCCAGCCTACTCAAGCTCTCACAGACAGGTCCCCAGCAGATGTGTCTACCACCTCCTTTATCCTAAATACTCTACCTCTGTTTACACAGCCTAAGATTACATTAGATTTTGGGAGACCACAGTAAACTGTCAAGTTATGTCAACTTGAACTCCTAGGTCTTTTTCATATGGGCTACTCTTCAGATACTTCCCTATTAGGCAAAGAGGTTCAAAAAAAGAGACTGTAAGTGAGAAAAAGAAACCAAGGAGGTGAGTTCAGGGAGTTGCCCAGAAAATCAGATGCTTCAGACTTAGTATTTACTAATGGACTATGGCTTATCCCTGTCCTGTCCATTTGTGAGTGAGAATCTCTTTTCTCTAGCTACAGCTATGGATTATTTTGATGTGTTTAGCTGCTGGCCCAATTTCCAGGGCCTTGAAGGTGTTCATCAAATAACACTTTGTTGTATGGAGGACGATCATCTACTCTCATCCCCTAGTCCTATCTCTCTGAGCCAGGGAAATGCATGAAATGTGGACACTCTCCCAAAGGACGGCTACAAGGATTCTGCCTACGTCCTCAGCCCCGTTCTCCGAGACACTCTACCTTCTAGTGTTGCCAAAATGTTTCTGTGTTGGACCCTTTTGTCTTGGGGTTCCCAGAATGAAACCATGGACCATGGTAGATAAGTGACAGGACATAGTTTATGGACAGAGACAGAAAGGAAAGAAGGTCAACAGAACTTCTGGCAACAGAGGTGGGGGAACCCAAGAGGGAAGCCCATGTGGGCCTTTTGTCTAGGAGTTCATAAGGTATGTTTTTCCATTTGTTGACATCTTCACCTGTTTTTTCTCTCAGCGTTTCATAGTTCTCTTTATAGAGATCTTTCACGTCCTTTGTTAGGTACACTCCCAGATACTTCATTTTTTTGGCACTACCTGGGTCTGAATTCTTATTTTGGTTGTGTCACGAATGAGCTAGGTGATGTTGCAAGTCTAGATGTTTCACATCTCTAGTTCTTCCATTTTTTTGGAAAAAAGGAGATTAGATTCATTACTCTTCCTTTTTCTAACATTCATTCTCCACACTACTGTCATATCATAAAATGTATGTGTTTGTAAACTATTAGGTATCACACAATTCTACTGTATTATTAACAATATAATAATCAAGTTGGCACTGAAGACAATGTGCTAAATAACAACGGACTGCTAGGCTTTGTGGTTCTTACCATTTCTTCTAGTTCTAGCAAGTTGGCATCTAATACGTCGGTAAGCTTTTTTGTTTTAAATAAGTGGTTATAGAGATCATTCACTGCAAATTGAACACAACTGGAAGGAAACATTCAAATTAGAAAGTATTTTGGGCTGGGTGGCACCTGTGGCTCAGAGGAGTAGGGCACTGGCCCAGTATACTGGAGGTGGCAGGTTCAAACCTGGCTCCAGTCAAAAAAAAAAAAAAAAAGGAAAGTATTTTTGGCTGTTTTCTCTAGAAAAGTTAAAAAAAAAAAAACCCAAGAAAGTACAAAACTAGGTAAAAAAAATAAAGGGAACTAACTATATTATGCAGAGCTCTCAAGCTATAGTAAAGACATCAGTTTTTGTGACTCAGAATTCTTCAAAGTTAGAGAGCAGAAAAGGAATTCTAGTCACTGACTCTTATTCTTCTAGGTTTATTTGACTTTTGTGTCCTTATTTTCTGTTCCAATCAGGCATCAATCCAATGGTTGACCAAAGTTTGCATCTTTTATTGTTGTAGTTCAGTCTGACCCACAATGAAAACACGTGCAACACACTCACATATACACACACATTATAAGACTGTTAGGGAATGAAATCAATCCATTGGGAGGTTTAATCTCTCTTGGCAACTTATTTGATACTACATCTGTCATGATTTTATGCAACTTGGCACGTATACCTCTGTGATGCTAATGTTAAGACAATAAAACAAGACAGTTTTAAAACACTATCAATTACGAAACAAATATCTGTGTTTTGTATGCACTGTGTGGTTATAACATATCTAAAATCTGTTTTTTATTTATTTCATCAACACTTATTATTTACTTCTGATGTTTGTTTTATTTTAATTCAAACCACAAATCTTTTTCTATTTAAGCACAGAGATGAATTTATCTCTCTTTAAAAATCCTCTCTTTCCTTATCTATCTGGGCTATGCAGAAGGTGTTCCCTCTGAGACCTGCATAAACCTATTAATTCTTCAGTGGTATCTACTTTACTGATGAAGAGTTCCAGCTAGATTGTTCATTCACTATTGTGGTCAGAAGTCTCACTCATAGTATTAGCTGTCAGATTCACTGCCAAGCCTCCTTTGTCTATTGACCTTAGTAAGTCAAACCCAGGTTTCTTCTATGACAGTTCATAGGCTGTCCTGTATGCTCTACCCAGAGAGGAGGCGTGGAATGTCACCCTTCTTTATGAGTTGTCACACCTGATGCTCTGAACTATTTCCCAACTCTTAGTCATTTCCTTTCAAATCTTGGGTAATGTTCATTCCATTTCTTGAACTTGGGTGAGTAGCTAGTCAACACTGAGAATGCTTTTTTATATTGTCATTTGCTTTTAAGAAGAGTCTGCCATAGCTGGGTGCAGTGGTTCACACCTGTAATCCTAGCACTCTGGGAGGCTAAGGCAGGAGGATCTTTTGAGCTCAGGAGTTGGAAACCAGCCTCAGAAAGAGTGAGACTCTGTCTCTATTAAAAATAGAAAAATTAGGCAGGTATGGTGGTGGGCGCCTATAGTCCCAGCTACTCAGGAGGCTGAGGCAGCGGGGTTGCTTGAGCCCAAGAGTTTGAGATTGCTGACCCCAGGGCACTCTAGCCTGGGTAACAGAGTGAGATTCCATCTCACAAAAAAAAATAAATAAATAAAAGAGGAAGAAGAAGAAACATAAGAGTTTGCCATGTGGAGGGCTATATGGATTAAAGATTTATAAGACTGCACTCGAGATGTTTATCTTTTTGTATTTTTCACACTCTAGTTCACTACAGATATTACCATCAGTCACTGGCAGATCACTTACTGGTTTATCTGACTCAATCTTGTTTCTAGGGGTGATACTCCCCAGATTATTGCCCTAGGATGTGTTCACCATAATCTTTAGAATGGGGGTGAGGAAGCGGAGGAGGGGAATCACACTGTTGTGATTGGACCTGGAAATCTGTGTCATTTATTAACATATATGAGGTAACAACATTATGACATTGTTGCCAGATGGTCTGTGACATGGAGAAGATATGCATATATTTTGTTGTCCAAGATTAAGTCAGCAGTGGGTAAGTAAAAAGAAATAAGAAAACAAAAGCCTGAGAAATAACTAAAATTTGTTTTAAAGCGATCTAAGATAGTTTTCTAACAATAGAAATAGGGAAACATCAGGTCTTTGGTAAATCCTAATATATTCCCTTTCTCTCTGGGATAGACTTAATTATTTCTTCATGTAACAACACTCTGAGGCACCTGCCATGTGCCTTATACTCTGTAAACACTGAGAATAATAGGAAAAATGAGAGTTTAATTCCTTTGAGGAATTCACTATCCAATGTACATTTAAATCCAGTGTGGGTGAGCAGTTCCTCTCAAGTTCTAGTATACAGGCTTTTCCTTCTGCTTTACCACTTGCTATCAGGATGACAAACATCTTCACCCCCTATCACGGTGGGAGGTATGTAGGTATTCTGGACCATTGAAAAAGAGATTTCCAGTATTGGGCAATTAAGAATGAGCTATCCTGGGGAATGGAAGCCCACACTCAAAATGAAGGAATGAATGGCTAATTTTAATTCTCAGTCAGGAGAACAGATGATGCTTTCTGAGTTTTGAATGAGGTCTGCAGGCTTGGGTCACCTGGGCAACAGTTGTGCAAGGTAATGGACAGCTCCTTACTCCTTTCCAAGTCATCATCCTAGTTCTAGTTCAAAATCTTCTTCTCCATGTGACTCTCAGTGGGGTTGGAACAGGTGCCTGGAAGTTAAAAGAGCCAATGTGTGCTCTAAAGAAGGGAATTAGGCTAGTTACTTGATCTTGGGATATAATTCTATATGGTTATTTTAGGTCTCATTTCAAAAATTTTCTCTACAATGCTGGTTTTGTGCCATGGACATCAATAGCTATCTGGTGATTCTTGGAATATTGTTTATCCCCTGCATAAATAAAACAGGGGATTGCAAAGGAGAGTAATTATAATGGACCCTCTCTAGTTGACCACCTCTTTAAATTGACCTAATTTCATAGACTGGACATGCACCACATGTACCAAGGCCTAGTTCCTTATGTTGACCACTTCCACATGTCGACCAGTTTGTTCCAGTCCCTTGGGTGACCAACCTGCAAGAGGTTGCTACTGTGACAAACTGGTAAACATATGGAGGTGGTTGACATCTAGAAGAATGCAGTTTTTATCTTTGCAGGACCCACTTCCTGGTCCCTTGACTGCATCCGATGTTTCTTCTTACCTAAAAAAATAAAAAGCAGTGTACAGTAACTTTGTAATCAAAACACAGCAGAGTAAGTGGCAAGTGGAGCTGCTCTGTTGTTGGCTGTTGTTTAACTGCTGATGATAGGGATTCTGGTGATGCTGCTGAGCTGCTTATTACTTGAACACATTACCTTTTCACTGTTTCAATGGTGTGTCTTATTTTTTATTGTTAAATACTTATGGGTGAATAAGTGTAAGAAAGTGATTGCTTTCCAGTGGTGCATAAATTCAGAGTCAGGAATGACGGTGAGGCCAAACCAGCATGGATTGTCCACATGAGTGGCTGAGAGAGTGACCCTTTTGCTCTCTGATTGCTCAGTGTACACTGACTTTGCTTCAGGAACAAAGCTATTAAAAATATTGCATAAAGTTACCTTCAGGCTGTGTGTATAAGGTGTATGTTAAACATGAAATTTTATGTTTAGACTTGGGTACCATCCCCAAGATATCTCATTAGGCATTTGCAGATACTCCAAAATCTGAAAAAAATCTGAAACTCTTCTGCTCCCCAGCATTTTGAATAAGAGATAATCACCTGTGCTGTCCTCTGTTTACAAGTAAGGTTCAGAATTGCATCAAAGGCCAAACAACTAATCAAATTGGTGGGATCAAGATGACAGTGAGAATCTGGACAGTATTTGTTCTTCGCATTGTTTCCACTCTGTTGCTGGAGGGAGTCCAGTCTGGAGGCAGGAGAAACTCCAGAGAAAGTTGTAGTCGAGGATCTGAGTAAGCAAAGGCGATGGGCTACCCACTAGTAGACTGTCTCCAGGTTGATCTAATGGAGTAGAGTTCTGAGGTGAATCTCTGGGGGTTAGTGACTCAGGAATTTTTAAATGCCTGAGGTTTCCAGGTTTCAGAACAAGCCTAGATAGTGGAAGGTTTTTAGCCAGAAGGATGGGGCTGATGATCATGTCAACAACATGAAGGGCATCAGGAAGAGAAGCATGTTGGATGCTACCTGAAGAAATAAACCACTTTTAAAAAGAATCAGAAGGACAAAACTTATCTAGGAACAGTAGCCTGGTGTATCCTAGCAATATTAGCAAAATACCTGGATAGACCTGGCCCAGAGATTTGGGAAATACCTTTATACTCTAGATCTTTAAAAACATTGAGTGTAACAAGTTGTTGAAAGGATTATTCTTTTTATAGATGAAAATTATTTTGGAATTAAGAGAAAGTTATGGCTTAGCTATTTAGGATTTATTATTACAAAGCAGAACCAGGTGTTAGCTAATTGGTCGGTCAACACAAGTTCACGGAGCATTTAATAACCCCCTGCACAGCTAAAATGTGCCTTCCCAGTCCACCTAGAATCCTCCCTATCTCACCTCTTAGCTTCTGTCCCTCATAAATATTTGTCATAATCCAGAATTATCTTATTGGCTTATTTGCTCATTTTTTCCTTATTGATTGATCCCAAAGAATGGAAGTTCTGCAAAAACAGGAGATCTCTCTTTTATTCGGTGTGGTGTTTCCAGTGCTTTGTACAGAGCAGGCACTCAGGAAGATATGTTTAATGAAAGATTGGATGCAGAGATTAATTTTTGTGTCATGGGAAGTTGAGTTGGGTCTGGAGAATATTGAGGATATGGATAGGATAAATGGAACAGAGGGTTTGTCCAAATAGGAGATCAACCTGAGTGAAATGATGATGATTTTGCTAATGGGAACAGGGAAGAAAGCAGGTGTATGAAAGAAGTGATTTTATGTTACCAATAGATTGGGGGGAATTAACATTGTTAGGGTAGGGATAGATTGCAGGGAACATCCAAAGCTGCGCTGGATTTTAGAGCTGGAGGAGATTTTAGAGATCTAATCAATTCCCTTACAGATGAAAGAGCTGAGGTCCTGTTGGTTAACTAGAAAGCCAATGCTGTTAAGACAAGAATCTTGTTCTGCTGACTTCTAATCCAGTGCTCGTTCAACCCTATTTTCTCAGAAATAGGGAGGCAATGAAAACTTCTTGAATGGGAGACAGTCTATGGTAAAATTAGTGTTTATGAAAAATAATCTGGCTCCACAAGTAGGGTGAATTGCAAAGAGGAAACTCTAATTCCAAGAAGAGACAAAAGATTATGAAGTAATACTGGCAAGGCACAAAGAAGGCCTGGATAATAGCAGCAGAAGGTAGGGGAAAAGGGGCAAATAGCCACTGGAGGACAAAACAGATGGAATTAAATTAAGTTGTACTGTTTCTCAAATGGACTTTTCTGTGAGAAAACATCCATTATAGCTCTTACCCCTAGGATATTTTTGTTCAGTCCCATCTAGAATACTAACATGGTTTGCTCTTAACCTTTTAAGAATGCATTTGGAATAAGGAAGTGGTTCTTTCACGTTTGTCTTTGCACAAACTCAGAGAAATATACATTATTTTCTAAGTAGTTGGTACACAAGAATAATGAGGTTTAAGTTAGGTTTTTTTCTTTTCTTTCTGAAGATATGGTATCTTGCTCTGTCATCCAAGTTGAAGTGCACTGACCTGGTCATAGCTTCCTGTGACCTTGAACGCCCAGCTCAAGCAATTCTTCTGCCTTAGCCTCTCTAGTATCTGGGAGTACAGATACACATGCACCATTATGCCTCCTCTAATCACATTTTTCTTTTTTTTTTAAAGACAGGGTCTCATTATGTTGCCCACGTTGGTCTTGAACTTCTGGCCTCAAGCAATCCTCCTACCTCAGCTTCCCGAATTGCTAGGACAATAGGCATGAGCCACTGAGCCTGGCCCTATATTAGATTTTTAAATCATATCAACCATAACTTTGGCTCATCAAACCAAAGATACTGGATCAGGAATTGCCTTCCCCCAAAATTTTTTAGCATGAAATGTGGCTAACGAAGATTTGGATGAGCTGCAAGTATAAAATACACATCAGGTTTTGAAGACTTTAAGAAAAAATATTTGAAATATTTATTTCATAATTTATTATATTGATTAATGTTGAAATGATAATATTCTAAATATACTGGTTTATATAAAATGTGTTATTAAAATTAATTTTACTTGTTTTTTAAAAATTATTTAAATTTGATCACAATATTTACAATTGCACATGTGGTCTATATGACCATATTGTCATATTATAGTTTTTATTAGACAGCATTACTTTCCTGATTTTATGTTCAATGCTGTTTCTGAGTTCTTTTTTCCTTTCTCTGGATCACAAATGAACTTTCTCAAAGTTCAGAGATATTTTATGAATATTAACATTTTGAATAGTGAATGGATTATTGACTTTTTCTTAAGAACAATTTAATTATTTGTTAAATAATTGTATTTGTAGTTGCTCTTAAAATTGTAATTGTTTGACTAGCATTTTTATGGAATGTTATGGGATCTGTGAAGCTCTAAAATCTTCAAATAGAAGTAGAAGAAATCAGAAAAAAGTAGAACCTTAAATCTTGACATTGACATTAAAACGCTCAGTGGCCATGTCTATAAGAAAGTCACCATATATGAAGTTTGTGCCAAGTGGAGATTGTGAGCTCACTGCAAGCTGGACAAAGGCTACATTAAGTACCAACTTCTTTTCAAATTAAAGCTTGTGTGCTTGTATACTTGCCTTTTTCAAACTATATTATGGCTCATGTAAATTGCATAGTTTTCTTAGTTCTTCCAATAATGCAGTTTCCAAACGCACTCGTAGATCATTCATGATTGCATTCTGAAGTTCATTGGGAGAGTAATTTGAGATGAAGATGGGAATAGGCCTATTATACTGAAAGTTGCAAATGTATTTCTTAAAAAGTATCAGGTCCCTCCTCAACACAAAGTTGACAGAAGAAAATAGTTCTTTTCATTCTCCTTTTTGGGAGAGAGAGAGAAAAAGAAAAGAAACTTTTTCATTGTTTTGATTTTGGTGTGACATCTGTACATGTCTAAGTTACGTACTAGCTAAATAAACATATAGCATCACTCCTAAAGGAAGTTTCCATATAGATCAGTGCACTTTTTAAGCCATATACACACACGTATCAGATTAATCCAGAATTTGAAAAAAACCTGATGTTAAGACCTTATCCAAGATCCAAGATCTGCATAGTTTAGTTTTACTATAAATTTGCCAGGTAATAATGTTTAGCCAAAATGGAAAACTATGTAGATGCCTGAAAAAAGTTATTTTTTGCAAATGACTTTAGCCTGTTTACATGACATTAGTTATATGACCACATCGATTTTTTACTTAAGAGTTGTGAATCAGTTAACTAACCAATCAGTTAATCAGATCATGAATGAGGAGTGGGCACCGAGGATCTTCCATATATGGAATGTTATTAGTTACTTTGACAATTAAGTAGAATAAGTCAGAATGGTCCAGTTATTGACCATATAGGTGTGAGATAAGACTGACAGGCCCTTGGGAATATTTCGTGGAGGTGGAACTTGATTTGAGCCTTGATTTGAAAAGTGAGTAAAATTTAAGGGCAGTTCTAAGCAAGGGGAAATTTTTTGATCTAATCATAGGGGAATAATCTCAAGGACAATAAGAAACAAGAGTATCAAAAGTTTCTTGTCAGTAGTGGTGAAAAAGGTTTCGGTGCCGAAATTAAAAAAAAAGAAACTAAATTAACTGTAGAGAATTTTTAACCTCAGGCATATGAGTTTACCCTGATTTGGGAACTACGAGGAAGTTTTTATGCTTTTCTGAGCATAAGAGTCATGTAAGAAAATTAATGTTCAAATAGCATTCTAGGGAATAATAGCACTGTCTAAATCTAGGGAAGGCAGTGATGACAATGGTGAGTAAACACCTGGGTGTAGTAAGAGAAGGGAAGGACGCCTGGGACATCGTGAAGAAGGTTTGATAAAGCTTGATAACTTCATCATCTTTTTTTTTTTTGAGACAGGGCCTCAAGCTGTCACCCTGGATAGAGTGCTGTTGCATCACAGCTCACAGCAACCTCCAATTCCTGGGCTCAAACGAGTCTCTTGCCTCCGCCTCCCAAGCAGCTGGGACTACAGGTGCCCGCCACAACGCCCGGCCATTTTTTGGTTGCAGCCGTCATTGTTATTTGACAGGCCCAGGCTGGATTCGAACCCTCCAGCTCATGTGTACGTGGCTGGCGCCTTAGCCTGTTGAGCCACAGGCGCC
>CAUYRH010095195.1:0-10822 GCA_963574655.1 Perodicticus potto
TAAATTATAAAAAATCTAAGTGGGACACATTATTCTTAGTAAAGCATCACAAGAATGGAGAAGCATGAATCCCATGTACTCAAGTTTAATATGAGGACAATTAATGACAATTATTGACACGGTGGGGGTGAGGGAAGGGGAGAGCAGAGAGAGAAAGAACGAGGGAGGGGTGGGGAAAGGAAGAGCAGAGAGAGGGAAGGAGCGAGGGGAGTGAGGTCTTGGTGTGTGCCACACCTTTTGGGGGCAAAACACAATTGTAAGAGGGACTTTACCCAACAAATGTAATCAGTGTAACATGGTTTCTCATACCCTCAATGAATCCCCAACAATAAAAAAAAAATCTAGTCTAGAGCTGATTTTTATATATAGGTGCTCCATAATTATAAAAATTATAATTTTTATAATTATAAAAAATCTAGTCAGGAAGCTGATTCCCAGGCTATACTTTGTGGCATCAAACTTATACTGTAGATTTCATTTGCATAGTAAACATTGTCCACAATTATTTGAAAACCAGTACACACAAGACTATAGTTTTCAATTCACTGAACCCTAAATTCTTATAAGACCATGAGAGATTTTTTTCTAGAATGGCAACCAGGTTTGAAACAAAGACTTGGCTAAAAATTATGGAGAAAATTGTGCTTTTTCTCATAAGAATAATATTGTTTTAATATAAAATTCATATTCTAGTTATTGGCTTTGTTGCCTAGGAACATGAGGGATATTGATAGTTATGTGTCAATTAATGACTGAAAAAAAAGATTTCATCCTTGTGCACACATCATAGAGTTTACTTATACAAATGTGGGTAGTGAGTCCACTACACACCCAGGCTGCACACCTGCTACCATACTGACTACAGTCAATTGTATCACAGTGGTAAGTATTAGTGCTAGAAAAATAGAAAATATACAGCAAAAATATGGTATGTAAGATAGAAATAGTGGTAAATTGTTACAGAGCACTTACCATGAATGGAGTTTGTAGGATTAGTTGTTGCTCTGGGTGAGTCAGTAAGTGCTGAGTGAATGTGAAGACTTAGGAATTAATAATGTACACCAACTACTGTAGTCTTTAGACACACTGTACTCTTAGCCTACAGTACATTTATAATTTTTTTCTTTTTTCAGTAATTAATTAGCTTTAGCTCCTTATACTTTTTTACTTTATAAACTTCTGCTTATTTTTAACTTTCTTACTCATTTGTAATAACAGTTAAAACACAAAAACATACAACTATACAAACATATTTTCTTTCTTTATATTCTTATTCTATAGGCATTTTTCTATTTTTAAATCTCTGTATTCCCTTTTTACTTTTTAAACTTTTTTTCAAAGGCTAAGACACAAACACATATGCTAGCCTAGGTTGATAGGGGGTCAGGATCATCAATGTCACTGTCCTCCACCTCCCCATCTCATCCCACTGAGAGGCTTCCTCTTCAATAACACACATGCAGTTGTGTGTACCATCTCCTATGGTACTAATGTCTTCTTTTGAAATGCCTCCTGAAGGACTCACCCATGGCTATTTTATAGTTATAAAGTGGCTGTCCAGAAAGTAGCCAGCCACGTTCTATGGAAAAAAGTATTCACAATGTCTGGGCACTTTCCATACAGCTCTCCTATACGTGATCTGTTGTTGACCAATATGCCATTGTGCAACATGGGACTGCACTTACATAAGCCAAAAGGTACATCTGATGTACTTTCCTTGAAAAGAAAAAAAGCACAATTTTCCTTTTAAATTTCCTTTACATTTCTATATGTAGACAACATGTGGATTTCTTCCTACACACGAAGATTTCCTAAATGTCTCAGGGTCTATATTTTGTCCAGGGAATCCTGGCAGGTGAAGCTGGTAGCTTTTAGTCACATAGTGGATTTCTGCTCATCACCCACCTGTCCGAGCACTTCCTTGTCTGCCCCCCCTGGGGCCCACTGGAAGCCAGTTCCCTGGCAGCAGAGATTCCTTTCACCTCTGTGCCTTTAGACGGCTTCCAGAGGAGTGCCTGGTATTTAGAAAATGCACCTGGAACTGGTATGTACAATACTTATTTGCTGAATTGCTACAATCAGAAGAAGATGGAGTTTCCAATAACCAGTAAGTACAAACCAGTCAGGACTCTGATTCCAATCTGAACTTGGTGCTTTATGCTATGTTGTGTTTAGTTTTTCTTGCCACCATTTATTCTTCTTTATTTTTAATTAAATGGTTTCTGTTGTAAAGAATGTGCTTTCAATAATAAGTGATTACCTGTATGACAGATTCCTTTATCTGTTAACATAACAGTGTCTAACTAAGAGACTACTTTATGTTCTTCCCTAATCTAACCAAAAATGATTTGTTTTCTAATTTTTTTCATAGTGTTTTATAATATTGTGCTTCTGTTATGCCATTTGCCACATGCTATAATTATTTGTTAGCATTTTGTTTTTTCATTAGTCTTTGAATAATCTAGAAAAGAAGGTATTTATCATAATTTTATTTTTACTGTATCTCAAGAATGGAAGAAAAATATCCCATGTACTCAGTACTGTTATGAAACCAATTTACAATCGCTCACACTTTCATAGGAAGAATAAATCACAACTATGGCCCAGGATGAAGGAGAGAGGGGGGTTGGGAGGGGAGGTCAGATTAAGGGAGGGTGAATGGTGGGATCACACCTATTGTGCATAATGCAAGGGTACATGTCGGATCTATTAAGTATAGAGTATAAATGTCTTAACACAATAATTAAGTAAATGAGACGAGGTATATATTAACCAGGGTGATGTAAGCATTCCTAATTCTATATGAAATCAGCACATTGTACCCCATGAATGCATTAATGTACACATGATCTACGTGTTTATGATTAAATAAAAAAAATTATTTTTAAAAGACATCTCAGCCCCTTGTAGTTACTCAACACTCTTTTCTGAGGTATTGCTGAATTGGAGCTGAATTGGAGAATAATAGTCTTACATTATGCCCTTTGACAAGCGAGTCACAATAATTTACATTTTAAAAGAAAAAAATATAGTAAATTTAGAATTATTTAATAGCTATCATTCCAGGTTAAATCCCATTTGCACTATTACTTGGGAAAAACAAAGTGATAGTCTGTTTTATCCTGTTGGATTATCTATCCTTCCTATTCAGAAGGTTCCAAGGAAAAAACTGTATTAAAATTATAATATTCAATATATGTTGATAACAAAAGATGACTAGAAGTCATGTTTGAGTCTTCAATTACAAGAGGTGCTCAATGTAATTACTATCAGCATCAAGACTCTTCCGATCACTGGGAACTACTGCTTGAGCAAGGTTGACCAAAGTGTCCTCTTGTATCACTACACGAGCCATTTTAATTTCTTACCAAAGTACCACCAATGTAGTCAGTTTTCTATGGTACACTACATCCTTGAAAGCCCCCCACAGGAAGAAGTCAAAAGGTGTTAAGTCAGGAGAATGTGTAGAAAACTCAACTGCACATTTTAAGAAATCTTATCTACATATTACATTTCGAAGTTGTATTGAATTATAGTAGTCATATGTATATGACATTCCCTGAAAAGGTGGCATAAATCAAATGAATGGGAGGATCACCATGCCACAGGCAGGACAGTCAAAGGAAATTGCAGAACCATGCTGGCTGTTTGAGGTGTGCAAGTCCATTTTGAAATGGTATTTGGCGTTTGAGAACATTGTGAAAATATAATGACAATGGATGCATGAGTGTGCAGCAGAGAGTCCAACATACCTAAAAATTGCACGCACTCATTACAAGTTTGGGACTCATGGTACTGTGTGCAATGTGCACAAGGGAAGAGCAGGAATTTGGGAAGAAATTAAACTCTTTGTCGTATGCATTGTCCTGGCAAATTCTCATCAAGGTGGGCTCTCCCATCTCAGTGCGTGTGATAATTGTGGGATGAAACTTTCCATTTTGCTGCATTGCGTGCCTGCTCTGCTGGCTCCTGGCACATTGCTTTGAAGACTCTGTGGTGAGCATGTAAGCTGTTCCAGCAGCACAGCAGAAGCAGCAGGACTCGTTGCTGGGTGAGGCCTCCCTGCTCTTCCCCGTGCACATCACACACGGTACTACATGACCCAAACTTGTCACGAATGCCTGCGATTTTTAGGTGTGTTGGAGTATCTGTTGCACACTCGTGCGTCCATTGTCATTGTACTTTCACAACATTCTCAAATGTCAAATACCATTGCAGAATGGTCTTGCACACCTCGAACAGCCACCATGGTTCTGCCATTTCCTTTGACTGTCCTGTCTATGGTGTGGCGATCCATGCATTCATTTGATTCATGCCACCTTTTCAGTGAATGTCATATACATATGAATTGAATTGTAATTCAATTCAGCTTCAGAAAGTAATACATAGATAACATTTCTTAAAATGTGTATACATTTTTGGCAACCGCAGTCTAACTTTTCCAGTATCATTCAGTCTTCATTGGTTGTTTTAGTTGTTTCAGTGGGTTATTCTTTCCACTTACTAGTTAATAGTACTTCATTTTTCTGAGTGTATTAAATAAGATGCATAAGTCATCTTTTCCTGCTTCTAAAATAATCATTTTCTATTAAAATTATCAAAGAAGTTTGCATATTCAAGATCCTGGTTGACAATTAATATTCTGGTTTTACTCAAGTTTTTCAGTTCATGTAAAAGTAATTATGATTTTTTTGTGTGACTGGATTTTGTTGGCATAAGCACTTCATTTTCATTTTCCACTCAAAAGACTGTGCTAATAATAAACTATGCAACCCACAATAACAACATGTAGCAAAAAAAAAAAAAAAAATTCTCATCTAATTTTAAGATGCCAAGAGCTCTCACCTGCTGTCCAAATTTTATTTCCAGTAACAGTTAGTTCTTCACACTTGCTCTTTGTCAGTCTTGCTGTTTCCTGTTACCCCAACTGCCACCTTATGCTAAGTCTGCCTCATATTCTCCATTATTTGTCACTGCTTTGGCTCACTTGAGCTTAGCCTTCAACTATCTCTTTGACAAGTGCTATGTACTGTAGTTCTAAAGATGAAGAAAATTATCTCTGCTTTCAAATATTTCATATGTGAAAATAATTATAATACTATTCAATTCAAACAATAAAATTATTTCTCTTCCATCTTAGAGTTTAGGAAAGAAATTTAAAAAATCAGTCACAGGCATCTTCTTGAATTGACAGGTGGTTCTTCAGATAGATGTATTAGATTACAAAGAGATGGTCATTATCTTTAAAAGAGCTCTAAGCAATATATAGATATAAAATGACACAAAATTGGCAAGTCAGATTAGTTTTAGATACCCAGGGATCTTTCATATATGCATCTTTGATTATGGTGTATCTCTGGTTAAAAATTTAACAATTTTTTTTTTCTCCTCTGAACCTCCTTAGCTTAGCATAATAGGCACTGAACCCTCTGATTTATATTAGTTTACCAGCCCCATGAGTAATCATTTTCTGCACTGCGGAAGAGATAAATGTGGACATTATTAAATGCCCCAAACATAACAACAATGAAGATACAAGTTATCAAAACTTTGGGATACTGCAAAAGTAGTCATAAGAGTTATTGCCTTAGATGCATAAATCTGAGAATAGAACGAGGGCACATCAGCAACCTCATGAATCATCTTAAGAAAATGGAAAAGTAAGAGCAATCCAATTCCAAACCCAGAAAAAGAAAAGAAATAATCAAAATTAAATTAGAAATAAATGAAATTGAAGACAAAAGAACCATTCAGAAAATCAATGAAAAAAACGTACTTCTGTTCAAAGATGAGTAAAATTGATAAACCTTTGGCCAGATTAACTAGAAACAGAAAAGTAAAATCTCTAATAGCCTCAATCAGAAATTAAAGTGGGGACATAACAACAGATACCACTGAGATACAAGAGATTCTATCTAACTACTACAACAAGCTCTACATCTAGAAATTTGACAATTTGGAGGAAATGGACAAATACCTAGAATCGTACCATCTCCTTAGACTTCACAGGAAGATAAATATCTCTTGAAAATACCAATATCAAGCACTGAGATTGAAGAAAAATTAATAACTCGAAATATGAGCTTGATCTATACTGTAGAATCTATTCCAAAACATTGAGAAGAAAAAAACTATCCCCAACACATTCTATGAAGCAAAGTTAACCCTGATACTAAAACCAGGAATGGACCCAGCTAAAAAGGAGAACTATAGACCAATTTCACTAATAAATATTGACATAAAAATTCTCAATATGACCTTAGGCAATAGATTACACCTACACATTAAAAAAATTGTACATCATGATCAAGTAGGGTTTATCTCAGGTAAGCAAGGCTGGTTTAGCATACACAAATCCATAAATGTAATTCACCATATTAATAGACTTAAAAACAAAGACCATATTATCCACTTAATATATACAGAAAAAGCATTTGATAAAATTCAGCATTGTTTTCTAACAAGACTACTTAAGAATATAGGTATAGGTGGTACATTTCTTATACTAATTGAAGTCCTCTATGACAAACCCACAGCTAATATCATACTGAATGGAGTAAAAATGAAAGCTTTTCCTTTTAGAACAGGAACCAGATAAGGTTGTCCTCTATTGTCACTATTAGTCAACATAGTTCTGGAAGGTCTAGCTCATGCAATCAGGGAAGGTAAGGATATAAAGGGAATCCAAATGGGTTCAAAGGAGGTCAAACTCTTGCTCTTGCTCTTTGCCCATAATATAATTTTATACCTAAAAAAGTCCAGAGACTCAACCATAAGATTCCTGGAAGTGATCAAAAAATACTGTTAACATCTCAGGGTATAAAATCAATGTCCACAAATCAGTAGCCTTTGAATATGCTATTAACAGCCAAGTCTAGAAGCTAATCAAATTTACAATTTCCTTCATAGTAACTGCAAATAAAATGAAATACCTCACACTATACCTAACAAAAGAGATGAAGGAAATCTACAAAGAAAATCTTGAAGCCCTAAGAAAAGAAATAGCAGAAGACATTAACAATTGGAAGAACCTACTATGTTTTTGGCTGGGAAGAATCAACATCATTAAAATGTCTGTTCTACCCAAAGCAATCTACAGATTCATGCAATCCCCATGAAAATACCAACATCATATTTTGAAGAACTGGAAAAAATAATTCTTCATTTTGTGTGGAACTGGGGGAAAACCCTAATGCCCAAGGCAATTCTTAGTAATAAAAGCCAAGCTGGAATCCTCACTCTATCAGAATTCAGACTATATTACATGTTCACAGTAATGAAAACAGCATGGTATTTGCACAAAAATGGAAATATAGACATATGGAATAGAATTGAAAACCAAGAGCTGAAACCACTCTCTACTTGCCATCTGATCTTTGGTAAACCAAACAAAAGCATACAGTGGGGGAAAGAAATGGTGCTGGGAGACCTGGATAACCACACCTAAAGGACTGAAACTGGACCCCCACCTTTCCACACTTACAAAACTTTACTCAAGATAGAAAAAAGGTTTAAATCTAAGACATGATGCAATAAAAATCCTAGAAGAAAGTGTGAGAAAAACTCTTGAAGATGTCAGCCTGGGGAAAGATTTTATGATGAAGACTTCAGTGGTCATCCCAACAACAATAAACAAATGGGGCTTAATTAATCTGAAAAGTTTCTGTACATCTATGGACACAACTAGTAAAGCAAATAGACAACCTTCAGAAAGGGAAAAGATATTTGCATGTTACGAACGAATCTGATGAAGGGTTGATTGCTAGGATTTATAGAGAACTCAAATTAATCAACAAAAAGGAGCAAGCAATCCCATTTACCACTGGGCAAGAGACATGAACAGAACCTTCTCTGAGGAAGACAGACAAATGGCTAAAAAACATATGAAAAAATGCTCATCATCCGTAGACATCAGAGAAACGCAAATCAAAACCACACTGAGATATCACCAATCCCCAGTGAGAATGGTCCACACTACGGTCTCAAAGCTGCAGATGCTGGTGCAGATGTGGAGAGAGGGGAACACTCTTACACTATTGGTGGGATAGCAAACTAATACAGCCTCTTTGGAAAGAAGTATGGAAAATCCTCCAAGAACTCAAATTAGACCTTCTTTTGACCTCACAATCCCACTACTAGGCATCTAACCAGAAAAAAAAAAAGTCATTGTATCATAAAGACATTTGCACTCGAGTGTTTATCACAGCTCAATGACAATCACCGAGACAAGAAACAATCTAAATGCCCGTAAGCTCAGGAATGGGTTAATAAACTATAGTATATGTATTCCATGGAGTGCTATTCAACCATAAGAAAAATGGTAACTTTAAATCTTTTGTGTTAACCTGGATGGAGTTGAACCACATTCCTCTTGGTAAAGTATAGCAATGGAAAAGCAAGCATCCAATGTACTCAATACTAATGTGAAGCCAGTAGCTGATCTAACACAGGCCCATGTAGAAGAACAACTTAAGTCTATTCACATCAGGGAAAGGGAGAATGAGGGAGGGTGGAGGGCAGGGACTGGTGTCCTCCCACTTACAGGACACAAGGGAGGGTGCACGGCACATCTTTTGGGTGCAGGACACAATTACAAAAGGATCTCTACCTAACAAAGTCAAAAAATTGTGACCCAGTTGTTCGTATCCTCACAATAACCTGAAATTAAAAAAAAAAAAAAAGAATTCTCTTTCTGGATTTTTTGCCTTTGTGTTCCAACCGGCCACTCAGGGCAGAGTCTGGGAACTACCCTTTTTGTTCTCATTGCATTCAATACTATTACACTGTTACCATTTCTTTCCCTGCTTTACTCTGTAAGGAACAAACTTCTTACTCATCTCTGTATCTCTGCTAAGCTATGCATAGTATAAGTTTTCAAGAAATTTTTAAATAATCAAATTCATCTGATATCAGTGTGTCAAAATGCTCTTGTACTATGTATAATGTCTGATATTATATATGTAGTACATGAATATTCAGACTTCAGAAAATGTCTGAATAATAGACTAAATTTCATGTGGATATTAGATGTGACACAGAGATTAGTATTTTCAACATTTCCTCCTTCTGTCCATGTCTGACATTTTCTTTTTTATGTATTTTTCTGTGACTAGCAAGATTAGATTAAATATTCGGTTTTACTTTTTGTTGTTTTCTCTGTATGATTTTTTTATTCAGGTTACTGTACTCTGTTGATTTTATATTAGCAACATCCCTTGAAAATAGTTGCTGTCACTGTTCCCAAATGTATATGCTGAAATTAGGTTACATTAATAAATTTCGAACATAGACAACTTTAGAATTAGGCTCTGCCTCCTTATTTTTAACAGATAAAAATTAATTGATAGCAAAATGGCAGCACTGTGTTATCATTGGTGACCTGCAGGAGCTATGGAGAATCTAAACATTAATTCTACCTTGGCGACAACAAAATCTCTATTTCCTTTATGTCTTTCTTGCACAGAAGACAGATTTTCATTTTCATTGATTTACATCAACTTTAAAGTGTGCTTTCCTGTGGTAGCTTGTAAATTAAAGGGCTTTTATTATATTCTGGCATCTTCACATACTCAATGTGTCTCTTGTTTGAACATTTAAATTTTAATAAGACTTTATATAGACTCAGTTACATTCAGTGCAGTAGTTTTGCCAGAATACCAGTTGAGAAAAGTTATAAAACGCCTGACCATATGGTTCCTTGATGCACAACATTTAATACAAAACTCAAAGTAAACATTTCAAAAGTATTTCTGGAATCATTACCAAATGTTGATGCTACATTATAAAGGCTACATGACAACACTCCAAATGTTAAGTGTTCTTGAATTGAGAAACAGTTTCATAATAATGAAAAAAAGGGGGATTCTAAAATGGAAACATACTTAGGCATTATTAAAATCACTCACAGTGAACTCAAATCAGGTGCGGGCACTTGAAAGTGAAGCTGTCATGTCCTTAAGCCTCAAGAACAAGGAAAACTAACATACGTTTTTAATAGTAAAAAATTAAATATTTATTTAATAGCATACATTTTTAATTATAAATCTCCTATTGAAAAATTTTTGGTTGTGACAAAGGGAATCACTCTTAACATTGTGTTCATACCAGATTATATGTTACATTGGTGCTTTCTGGTTACCTGAATTTCTCCTGTAATTGGTATTTAGTAATTGAATTTTCTGACCCAACAACTAGGTCCTATTAAATAGCTCATATGTAGTATGCCATCCATAGGAAGCCCATCATCGAAAGTGAATGCACCTTAAATTGTAAGAGTGGAATAACATGGAGTTTTCTCAACTTTGACTTCAACTACTGGGGATATCCAAGATGGCTATATTTTTGTACATTTTTGTCTGTTTTTATAGCAGAATCAAAATACAAAAAAGCTACTAATCTGTGTATAATTATTTTACAAATGTATACAGTCATGTAGCCATCACAACAACCATGTTAGAGAATACCTCCATCACCCTGAAGAATCTTTCTTTCTTTCTTTCTTTCTTTCTTTCTTTCTTTCTTTCTTTCTTTCTTTCTTTCTTTCTTTCTTTCTTTCCTTCCTTCCTTCCTTCCTTCCTTCCTTCCTTCCTTCCTTCCTTCCT
This sequence comes from Perodicticus potto, assembly GCA_963574655.1. Taxonomy (NCBI): domain Eukaryota; kingdom Metazoa; phylum Chordata; class Mammalia; order Primates; family Lorisidae; genus Perodicticus; species Perodicticus potto. The sequence goes on from CAUYRH010095195.1 coordinate 10,602, forward strand.
TCCTTCCTTCCTTCTTTCTTTTTTTTTTTTTTGAGACAGAGTCTCACTTTGTGGCCCTTGGTAGAGTTCAGTGGCATCTCCGCTCACAGAAACCTCAAATTCTTGGGCTTAAGCAATTCTCTTGCCTCAGCCTCCCAAGCAGCTGGAACTACAGGTGCCCACCACAACACCGGCTATTTTTGTTGTTGTTGCAGTTGTCCTTGTTGTTTAGCTGGCCCAGG
>CAUYRH010095196.1:0-24491 GCA_963574655.1 Perodicticus potto
CGAACCCACAATTAATAATCTCTTAGAACTTCTTTTAAAAATTTAACCAAGTGCGCTTGTCTGTTCTAAAAATGAAAACACTGATTTATCTACTCTTATCCCTGGAATGCTACTAGTCATCAATAAATAGTTATGAATACATATGTATCCTTGGTTGTGCTGATAAATTCTGATTTTTCCTTCCCTATTCCTTTGGACAGTTCCATCTGTTGATGTGGGATTAAATTTCACCTTCGTGTGGATAATCTCACCTAGATCTATTTTACAAATTCTGGTCCTGCAGTTCTATCTTCTTGCTTAGAGTTCCCATTAGAACATTACCAAATTATCCAAGATTCATCATGGCTAAATGAAAATTCATATTCTTTGTAACCAGTATTTACCTTTCTAATTTCCTGTTTCTTCCAGTGGTCCCAGTCATTCTGTAAGTTATAGCTTGGATCCGTGACCTCACTTTGTTAGTGAAAGTTCGGGACTTATCTCCAAGGCCTCATCAAAAGAATAAGGACAAGTGGTTGGAAGAGAAGGAAAGAGAAGCTTATTAATTTGCCAGCAAATGAGGAGGCTATTAGACTCTCACCTCAAAGTACCGGGGTCTTCTTTCTGAGTAGAAGTACAGAGTTTTTAAAGAAGATGGTTCCGATTCATTCCATCTTTGGCTAAAACAATTTTATGATCTCCACCCAGATTCATCTCAGCTCCTGTGGCACAAAGGACAAAGGGCACTTCCCTGCCCCGCCCAACTATTGGCCTCAGGCAGGGATGTGACCTTCTCAAAAAGGGTAATGGGGTTTTGAAAAGACAGAAAACATTTTAAGTCTTTTTCAGCCCATTTTCTCTGTTACAGTTTTGGATCCTACCTATTTTGCAGTGACAATCATTGGTTTTTTTGCCTTCATTCTTATTCCTAAACATACTATACAACATTGAAAAAGTAAGTTTAAATCTTAAAACATTCAGATCATCCATAGTTAATACCAACCTACAGGGAATTTCCTACTATTGTCAAGATCAATTTTCTTCCCCTTGTGGTCTACTTAATGTCTAAATTCTCATTTTCCAGTGTTTTTATCCTCTTATTTCTAGATACTATGGTCTTCTCTCTCTTTTCCACTTATCAGATGATGACTTCCCATTTAGCTCCCTTCCCTAGGAGACTTTCCTGATTATTGCAGGCCATAGTCATCTTACTGCTGCCTTGAGCTTGCTATCACCTTTGGGCCATACAGCGGGGTGTGGGCCCTATGAGTTGTCAGCACCAGACTGGAATAACAATAGCAAACCAGGATGGGTGGGAAGTGGGTAAAGATGGAGAGTGGAGGATGGAAGTGTCAAATGACAGAAGAGTGTTTACAGGAGGCTATGAGTTGAGAGAGGATTGTGGTCAGAATCAGATACTGAATTAGATCAATAAAAGAAAAAATAAGAAGATTTAAATGCATAAAGTCAAAGTCTTTGGGAAACCCTAAAGAACAATGGGAATAAGTATCAGGGTAAATTCCAAATATCCCAATTTCTAATACGAGCTCTGGTCACAGTGCCTTGACTAGTGCACAATATCAGGCCTGATGGCAGTTTTGGGAACCAAATATAGGCTGCAGCCCATGCACCTGGTTCCTAATCCCAGTTCTACCACTTACTATCTGTGCGTGATCTTGGGCAAATTACTTGAGTTTTCTGAGTCTATATGTATTCATCTCTAAAATACAGATAGCAAGGCCAGGCATGGTGGCTCACACCTGTAATGCTGGCACTCTGGGAGGGCCAGGCAGGTGGATTTCTTGAGCTCAGGAGTTCAAGACCAGCCTGAGCAAGAGTGAGACTTTTTCTCTACTAAAATAGAAAAACAAACAAACAAACAAACAAAAACCTAGCCCAGCATTGTGGTGGGAGCCTGTAGTCCCAGTTACTCAGGTGACTGAGGCAGAAGGATTTCCTGAGCCCAAGTGTTTGAGGTTGTTGTGAGCTAACATGACGCTGTGCCCCAGGGCAGCAGAGTGAGACTCTGTATAAAAAAAAAAAAAAAAAAAAAGATAGAGTTAAAAATACAGATAAAAAACTCAAGATTATAAGGTCATTATAACAATTGCATAAAATTAACTAAAATGGATAATGGTCCCAGCAGATGCTGAGTAATAGTAGCTGTCAAATCTACATTCTGGCTGAAGTTGATTGCTCTATAGCTATTGAATTAAAACTATCTGCTTTATGAAGTATAAAAAAAAGTCACTCTATCAAAGTATGAATAAAGTGTAGTATATATGAATGTCAGCCCACAGTTTAAGTATGTAGGAAATACTGCCTTCCTTTCTTCTTTCTTCCCTTTCTACCTTCCCTTCTTTTTCTCCTTTCTCCATTTTTTCTATTTAATTTTGACTCATATGATATAGACTGTTGGGAGAGTCAATCTCAGTGATTCCTGGGATTCCCCACCTCCATCAGTTTTGGGCCAAGGATGCAGGATCTTTCACTAAGATCTTAGAAATTCCTGCTCTTCATTGTCCTCTGTCTACACCAAATCTGGCCCTCCATGCCCAGAAACCTTCAGAGATTTTTTTTTAATTTTTAGATTAGTTTTTCATTTACAGTTTAGAATGCACAACTCCTTCAGACCTTTCCACAATTAGACCCCAGGGGTTTTTGGTCAACCTGGGAATATTAAATCTAAGCTCAGTGTCTTTGGAAAGAAAGAAAAAAGGAAGGAAAAAAAAAGCCATTGGCTCAGGTTTACCTGGGTTTGCTTGTGAGGCAACAAATTAATAGGTGAAGAAAGCCCTGTATTCTAGGCAGAGCTTAAAGTCAATGGAAGAAAAAGAAGGGTGGAAAAGAGCAGAAGGAATAAGGGCATGGAAAAACCTAAAGCCCAAACTACTGTAGAGATTTTTCATTTTTAGTTTGAATTTTCTCTTCCTTTGGTATTATAAAGGGTATTTCCACATGACTCAGAAAAAGGGAACTCATGGGTCTTGTGAAGCAGGAAGAACAGAGTAGATGACTTCATGATTTGACTTTAATTTAGTTACTTGAATTCATCTGTAGAATGTACGAGCTCTAGCCACAAATTCTCAAGAATACAGTAAAACCTCTATAAGTTGACCTTCCACGGCAGTGGTTCTCAACCTTCCTAACTCCGCAACCCTTTAATACAGTTCCTGTGGGTTGTGACCCACAGATTAAGAACCACTGATCCAAGGTAACATATTGGCCAACATACAGAGGTGGGAAACGTAAAGAACTACGTCTACTGTACTGATATGTACATGTGGTGCATGTCCAGTGTATGAACATTAGGTCAACTTAAGGAGGTGGTCAATGTAGGGAGGTTACAAACTATATTTGAATTCTAAAATTCTCTTGAATAGTGTGAATTGAGAAGGATGATTTTACAGGGTGGGGTTTGCTAGTTTTTAGATTCACAACTATGGAAGGAAAATGAATTCAGAAGCAAAGATAATTTTTCTCCTCCCAGGTGTCATTGCTCTTTGACTGTACCTCTATTACAGCAGACATGACTTTTGATTCTGATTTATAGTTACTTGCTGAGAAGTCAACTCTCCTCCTTTACTACTAGAGTTTAAATTTCTTAAGGAACTGATTTAGCTACCCAGACATCTTCTGCCTTTCCCTTCCCTCCCTGTTCATACATATTCTCCTTGAACGTATTGAGCACTAACAGTGATTTCACGAGTGAATGAACATGGCTAACTTTAAGAACTCAAGAATTTCCTTTGGAGGTTATTTCTTGATTTCTCTTGGAAAGTTGTTTCTGTGGCCTAGATTCTCACAAACTGAAACTGCTTCTGTCCTAAAATATCTATTATTAAGTTTTCATTATTTTGCTTAACCCTTTAGAAGCATATTTTCTCTTTTAATCTCACAACAACCCTGAAAAATAGATATTAATGTAATTTTTAAGATAGGTAAAAACAGGCACAGAGAGGTTAATGAATGAAGGTCATTCAGTTTTTAATCACCAAAAGATTCTAAAGCCTACCTCCATGTAGTAGAGATGCTTACTAAATTCTTACACAGAGTTAGTAAGTTGGGAGAGGTGGCTCAATCCTAGCACTTGGGGAGGCTGACATGGATGGATTGCTTGGGATGAGAGATTCCAACCTGAAGACCAACCTGAGAAAAGTGAGACAATGTCTCTACTAAAAATAGAAAAATTAGCCAGGTATAGTAGCAGGCACCTATAGTCCCAGCTACTTGGGATGCTGAGACAAGAGGATCACTTGAGCCCAAGACTTGAAGGTTTCTATGAGCTACAATGCCATGATACTCTACCCAGGGCTATAGAGTAAGACTCTGTCTCAAAAAAAAAAAATAATAATAATAAATAAATAAATAAATAAATAAAGCTAGCAATGACTGCTTCAGAATTGGAGAGGCAAACTGATTTATGGGTATGTATAACACAATAGCAGTTGTAAATTTGGAGAAAAACCCGACTTACCCCAATTCACTTTGAAGAGAGTTTCTGATTTTGGTAGCTATTTTGTGACATGACATATATGCATAGTATCAAAGTCAAGTCTTGATTTTGTAATCAAGGTGTTCACACAGGTCCTCAGGAGTTTGCAATAGCAATCACTCTGCTCTTCAGCAACAGAAGTTTTCAGTGAGAGAAAAGGAAAACATTTTTAATGTAAAGATCTAGGAAAGAAACTGTTGATCCAATCCCATTAGAATGATTTAGACTGGAAATGATAGCCCTTCACTTTCAGCTTATTATGAATATGCAGTTATTTTTAATGTGCATTCCACAATGATTCCTAATTCTCAGAACACTGAGAAACCTGTCAACAAACTCCACAGGAAAATGAAGTCTGCTGTTTGTGATGACAGGAACAAGATACCAACATTACACACTGACTTCTGTCCAACTCTCCAATAAACACTCTGTGGAATATCTGTGTGTGTATACATTACACACTCTTAATCAACGATGAATATGTATTTGAACATTAGATGCATCTTTATTCCTAAAGAACAGTTTTAAGTAGATACTTGTGTCTAACTAAAAATCAGGATGAAACTGCTTGTCTGTTCTCAGAAGTTCCTGTTTTATCTTAACCATTTCTTCATATTTTGGTTCAATAATAGCTTTATTGATCATTGGAAACTTATTTTGGCTTGGCATTTTTAATATAATATATGATATAAACATTTTAATATGGTGCATAATATGTATGTCAACTTATCCACTTTTGTCATATTTATACCATTAAAAAAATTACTATGGGTGGGCGGCAGCTGTGGCTCAGTGAGTAGGGCGCCATCCCCATATACAGACGGTGGTAGACTTGAACCCGGCCTGGCCAAACTGCAACCAAAAATAGCCCGGTGTCATGGCAGGTGCCTGTGGTCCCAGCTACTCGGAAGGCTGAGGCAAGAGAATCGCCTAAGCCCAGGAGTTGGAGGTTGCTGTGAGCTGTGATGCCACAGCACTGTACTGAGGGTGATGGAGTGAGACTTTGTCTCTAAAAGAAAAATAAAAATTACTATGGGCTTAGTACCAGTAGCTAAGCGGCTACGGCACCGGGTTCATACAGCAGGGTTGGTGGGTTGGAACCCAGCCTGGGCCAGCTAAACAACAATGACAACAACAACCAAAAAATAGCCAGGCATTGTGGCAGGTGCCTGTAGTCCCAGCTACTTGGGAGGCTGAGGCAAGAGAATCTCTTAGGCCCAAGAGTTTGAGGTTGCTGTGAGCTGGGAGGCCACAGCACTCTACTGAGGGTGACATAGTGAGACTCTGTCTCAAAAAAATAAAATAAATATATTACTATGGAGTAATAAACATCTAGAAGTTTATTATTATGAAAATACCCTAGCAAGTGCCGTGCCTCTACTGACTGACTGCTCACTTCACATAGGTGAGGAAAAGGATCTCTCAGTGTGGTATTTCTGACTGTATGACTCAAACTCTCTGACTTTAGTAATTGCAGAGAATAAACACAATTTTGAGTGAAAGAATGAGAATTCTTTGGTTTTTGGTGAATATATGTAAGTTTTTGGATATGTATGTAACTCTTTTTTTCTTTTTTTTCTTTTTGAGACAGAGCCTCAAGCTATCACCCTGGATAGGGTGCCATGGCATCACAGCTTACAGCAACCTCCAATTCCTGGGCTCAAGCGAGTCTCCTGCCTCTGCCTCCCAAGTAGCTGGGACTACAGGCGCCTGCCACAACGCCCGGCCATTTTTTGGTTGCAGCCGTCATTGTTCTTTGGCGGGCCGAGGATGGATTCGAACCCACCAGCTCAGGTGTACGTGGCTGGTGCCTTAGCCCGCTGAGCCACAGGCGCCGAGTCGTAACTCTTTTTTTCTAAACGGAATTTTCTTTATTAGACTTCATACTTGAGTAAATGAATGAAAATTTATGTCCTATATTCTTATGACAGTGATTTGCTTTAAATTATAAAAAAAATCTTTTTACTGGAAAACTTCTACAAAATAATAAATTGATAAAGGGATAAGAGGTAAGATTATTTCAGGCTAGTTCCAAGGATGATATCATGTTTTTTTTGTTTGTTTGTTTTTGGAGAGAGAGTCTAACTTACTGCCCTCAGTAGAGGGCCTAGTTCACAGCAACCTCAAACTCTTGGGTCAAGCAATCCTCTTGCCTTAGCCTCCCAAGTAGCTGGGGCTACAGGCTACTACCACAACACAGGCTATTTTTAGAGACAGGATGTCGCTCTGGCTCAGGCTGGTCTCAAACTCCTGAACTCAGGTGATCCATCCTCCTTGGCCTTCCAAAGTGCTAGCATTAAGGTGTGAGCCATTGCACCTGGCCCAAGATCCATCACTTTGAGGCTGGAATTGTTTGGGGGCAGGTGGGTGTGTACCCATGTGTGTCTATGTGTGCAGGGATGATACCATAAACCACAGATCAGAAATTGGTGGTTATTTTCACAGATGGATTTTTATTTCCTGGCATAGTGTTTTACAAAATTAAATTTGTTGCAAACGTTTATAAAGCAGCAAACAACAAAAAAGGAGATTTCTGTAATCTCTTAAAAACAGGAAAATTTGGGTGGTGCCTGTGGCTCAGTAGGTAAGGTGCTGGCCCCATATACTGAGGGTGGTGGGTTCAAACCCAGCCCCAGCCAAACTGCAACAAAAAAATAGCCGGGCGCTGTGGCGGGTGCCTGTAGTCCCAGCTACTCGGGAGGCTGAGGCAAGAGAATCACCTAAGCCCAGGAGTTGAAGGTTGCTGTGAGCTGTGATGCTACAGTTCTCTACCGAGGGCAATTGAGACTCTGTCTCTAAGAAACAAAACAAACAAACAAATAAAAAAACAAGAAAATATGGCAACATGTTATTTATAAACTCTAACCTCAAAATTTGGCTGGACTTAAAAAGAACAGACTGCAGAGGCAACTAGGATTCATAGTTTCTTGTTATCTCACTCCCCTTCATTGCTGTACATTACTTACCTGGCCCTATCAGTATTTCATTTTGAAGCCCTTTCTTTCAAGAAAATTCTTGGGACTTCCTTTAAACGTGGTTGCTCATTTGTTGACTGTGGGTGGTGACTCACAGTAAAGAAGTATCTCTGGTGTTCACCAGTCAGGTGCAAGGGAAGGCCTCCTGTTGAGGTCCTGTAATAGGGAGGTTCCTTGAGACTCGCAGGGATGAAGAGTCATACTGGAAAAGGCAAGATCAGACTTCACAAAGCCTGAGAGCATTGACAATTTCATTTGGCTTTCCACAGATGCAAAGGAGAAAATCTGCCTCACTTCCATTACCCCTGGAAGTAGCTTAAAATTATATAATAGTTTTAACTTTCCTTTTATATCAATGTATTAGTTTGTTATTTGACAGTAAAGAGTTTTATTATAATTTATAGAAACCTACTGAACATAGGTATAATAAGGACATAGATTTTTAAATAAAGTTTTTATCCATTTACATAAAATTGAAGGCCCAGATTGGAAACACAGCTTTTGTTTTCTTTTCTATCCTTAGCTCTGGGAGGGAAGTTTCTGACTGTAAATGTTGTCCTCAGAACACACTTGTTTATTACTATATGGGCATATGTATGTGTAAAAATGCATGTGAACTGGTAGGCCGGGCTTGGCTTTCATGGAGCAAAACTAAGAGGAGGCCTGGCAATTATCCTGGTAATTACCTTGATAGAAATAGAAGATCTATTTTTGTTCCATGATGGATGTTTTAGTTTTAAATGAGTCCAATTACTACAATGCCTGAATTAATTAACCAGGTAATTTCACAAACTGGAAAACGTCTCCTTCAAGATGTAGTAGACATCCCTTGCCTGTATTGCTATGTAGCTGTTAGATTAATTTTAGAAAGTTGAGTTCACCAGGGTTCCTTTTCCTTTATTGATAGTCCTGTAAACTTGACTTTAGATCTGTAACGGATGTCACCACTTCAAAGAACTGTAATCCTGTGTTTGATCCACTCCCCCCGCCCCAGGAGAGTGTCTGTGTGACAGAAGGGAAGCCAGGCACCCAGAAATGAGCGAAATTTGGGAAGTTGAGCTGAAATAGTCAAAAACGTTATAAGAAAGGACTTTGTCTGTTTAAAGACATTCCACAGCTTCCCTGATGCTTTTCTTCCCGGGTTTGGTTTCTAAGTTTCTGGTTGGGGGGAGTGAGGGCAGAGGGGTTCAAAAAGGGCTTTTAGGAACAGATTTTGTTGCTCCAATTCTGTCTAAGGAGCAATTTCTGGCCCTGAGTCATGACCCCAAACAGGAAGTGCCTCTGAGTTCCTCCAAACAAGGTATGTGGATGAGGGGGTGGAGTCTAGCACACAAATACCCAGCTGCCAGCCTTTCATGTTTACAGGAGATCAAGAATAGGTCATTGAAGGTCAAGGATATATCCTTTCCTGTCATTGCAAAGATCTAGTAGTGCTATCTTACACTCTAGGTGAAATACTGAGTTCAACTCCAAAGTGATATTTGATCTGGAGTTTTTCACCAATGCTACCCAAACCCACTCTGTAACTATTGTGGGCTTCAAAGAATTACATGAATAAAGTGGCTTAAATTTAGCTGGTGTCCACGTTTAATCAGTTTTATAAAGGAAAATTTAAAGCCAAAACATTAGGGAGTTGTGGGGGTGGAGGCGGAGAAACCATCTTGCTCATTTCTGAGGTGTAACTAAAGGTTGAGCATAAATTAGTGTTTGAATAGAATTGTAGAAAAACAAAAACAAGGTTGAAAGGTGATTAAAAGGTCATGTCCAACCCTCTTCCTGAGGATGCATGAATCACCAACTCCTTCTCTCTGAACTGCTTCATATTTTTTTTTTTTTCAGGTTTTTGCTACTTCAGGAAACCACAGTTGTTGGCTGATAGACAAAATACAGCAATGCCATACTACAAGAGCTATTTCTTCCCCCTTGTCACTGAAGTATTAAGAGTACATAGTGCGTAATAGACATGCATGGTAAGAAAATTGTTCTTAGCTGACTATCAGGAAATTTTATGAACCTCTATCTGTGATTTTTGAACCAGCAGCTATCAGATTAGTTCCCTGTGTGTCTAAGAATACCACTTATGTTCCTCTGGTGAATAGACTTGCAAACACAGAAAATGCTCTCTGTACATTATCATTTCCATTCATTTGAGCAAGTGTTGATCAGTATAAATTATGAATGTGAGCAGCAGGCACTGCCCCCCTATGAGCAGGGCAATTCGTTAGAGATTTGTTGTCATGCTAGTGAGTGGCGGCGGGTGGGAAAGAGAGGGAGGAGTGCGTTTTATGAGTCACAAAGTTTTAGGAACATTAGTCCTCATGTTTGCATGAACTCTTGGTCAGACAAAACAAAGCAAAACATGGGAACCCAAATTCACTAATGCCATAGATCAAAATAATAGAAGAAGCAAATTCTGATCTGCCAAATGTGATGATTAAACTGGAGATTACCATTGGTTCTTTGAGACAGAGAAGGACTTGAACTATGAAGGGATGTGCTGGTCCATGCCTTCATCTAAAATCTACCAAAACGTGTTTATTGGTCACAGTTTTCTTGAGGGGAAGGGGAAAGTGAGAAGAGAGGAGAGTGGATAGAGAACCCGTAGTTAACGTGCTTTTTCCTACACTTCCTGATGGCAGTGTGTTTTGCTGTAGTGTCTGCAGCTTCCAGGGACAGCCACGTAGTTCCCCTACAGCAAATAAATGACAGTATATATAGTTATTAGTCTAAAGGCTTCATGCACATTTATGCATTCAATGTTTAAATCAAACTTCTGAGGCAAGGACTCCCTCTAACCTCATCCTACCATTGGAGAAATTGAGCCACTGTGAAATTAAGTGCCTTGCTCAAGGCCATACAACTAAGAAGAGCTAAGAATTGAACCAAGGCAACAGAGTCCTAGGACCACTCTCATTGTGCTAAAGGACTTCTGAAAGGTATAGTTTGTGTTTTACAAAGTCTGGTCTGAAATTCATCTACATCAAATTTGCCTGGGGTCCTTCTTAAAATGAAACTTTCTAGGCTAGTATATCAGAATCTCTGGGAATTGGACCTAGGAATTTGTGTTTAACAACTCTCTCTTGCACACTGAAGTTTAAGAATTGCTGAACTAGAGAGTGTGGGAAGAAGGTAGAGAGAATTTGGGGGTGGGGGAGGAGTCCAGGCCCAGGAGAATGCATGGCTAAACTTTACAGATTTTGTGTGTAAGAACTCGTCATCTACAAATAAAGATAGTTTTACTTCTTCCTTTCCAATCTGGATGCTTTCTAACTTTTTTTCTTGCCTAATTGCCCGGGCTAGACCATCCAGTACAGTGCAGAAGAGAAGAGACAAGGGTGAACATCCTTGTCTTTTTCTTAGCTCTCTAGATTTTGGGGGGAAGAATTGAGTTGGTTGTTGTTAATATATTAGGAATTCACTGTTGAAGATCAGAGTTGAGTATCTTTCATTCCTGACCTAGATTCCATCAGGAGATGCTTACACACCAGAAATACCATATTTACTTGTAATTCATTTGCAGACTGAAAGTGTGATTTTTCCAGCAGGTCACTGGGCAAAGGAGCTAGGCATATGTAGATTCTTATAAGTCCTTAATAAATATAAATGAAAGTCTTTAGCTTCATTCCAAACTCAGGGTAGGGACTGGCTATGTAAGTGAGGATCTCCCTTTGTGGGGATTTGTTGATACCAAAGGAGGAACATTTTCAAATTACACAAGTCTGAGTCCCATATTAACTGATACTGAGAGAGCATATCTGGGAGCTATGCATTTTTTAAAAATTCCCAAGCATTATAATCCACTTCTACACTCTTAGAATTAACTCAATGCTTTCTGAATTCTGTTAGGGTCCCATATACCCTATATAAACTCTCATAAAGATGAATAAATATAAACTATGGCTACCTAAAATAACTCTAAACTCAGTGGTATAAATCAGCCATTAATGACGCTCACAGATACTACTATACCTCAGGAATTCAAACAAAGCTTGAAGTGAATCATTTACTCTACACAGTGATATCTAGGCCTTTAGGTGGAAGACTTGAAGGCTGGTGCTGGGATTGTGTGAAGGCTCATTCATTGACAGCTGGTAGCTGGTGCTGTGTGTTGGCTGAGACCTTAGCTACGGCTGTTGGCCAGAATACATGTATATGACCTCGGCATGGGTCTTGGGCTTCTTCACGACATGGTGTCTGGGTTTCCAGGGCGATAATCCCAACAAGGCAGAATATCACCTTCTCTGACCTAGCCTTGTAAGTCATGCAGCATCACGTTTGTTGCATTCTACTCATTACAAGCAAGTCATTAATGTGGGCCATGTTCAAAGAGGGAGAATTCGATTCCATCATTTGTGAGAAAAGTATCAAAGAGTTTGTAGGCATATTTTAAAGCCATTACAGGTAGTGGAAAAAACAGTATATTTTATCGGGGTCCTGCCCCAAGAGCAACATCTGCTAAGACCTGTGGAAACCAGTGGCATCAACTGAAGAAATATAAAGTTAGGAGCAATGGTAAAGAAAGACAAGAGACATAGACTAGAATTAAAAATGGGAGCTCAGGGGTCCATTGCCCACCATGGGATTCCAGCAATGGCCCAGAGTGTTTGCTCCAGTCTGATTTTATTGAAGCCTATTTGCCCAGAGGGTAAGATGAGGGAGGGAACAAAGGCGTCAGCAGTTTCTCAGATTGATCTTATCAGCTGCTATTGTTATTATCATTAACCTTAATGGTGGCCTTCAGTAATTTGAAATCTGATCCTTGTATTGGGAGAACCTCCTGCTTGAGGTCACACACACAGATTTCTATGGAGGTGTTAAACTCCACTAGTTCTCTGTGGAATAAAATCCCACCTGCATTAATCTCCTCTGAGGGATCAGTGGGAGGGAGGCATTTTCCTCTCATCACCACCACAGGATTTTCCTCTGCAAAAAGGGATATAAGCTCAGAGCTTGAGCTACTCTCTTGGTCTCTGCCCCAGGCAAATTCAAATCTTCACAGTGGGTATCTGCTTTGTCTGTTTAAGGGGCAGGAAATGCTCTAGAACAGTGGTTCTCAACCCGTGGGTCATGACCTCTTTGTAACAATGAAAATACATCACAGCATTAGGAAGGTTGAGAACCACTCCTCTAGAAGATGTATCTTTTCTAGGACATTGTCATAGCCTCTTCTATGAGTATTCTCCTCGGAGTGCTCTTAGCCCCAGCAGGGTGTTTGTAAACTGTATCCCCAACAGGCTAGAATTTTAGAAAAGGCAAGAAACTTGCTAGCAATGTCTAGCTTAAATGTAAACTACCTGATTTTTCTTAGTTCTGACTCATTCAGCTTACTTTTTAGTTTTTCTCTTTTTCTGGGGGTGCTTTCCTTTGCCAAGAATGGGGTTTTCGGTCCCCATTCTTTCAGCAAGATCTAACATTGATTGAGCACTTATGTGTCACATACTTTTCTGAACACTTTATGTAAATTATTTCAGTTATTCCATAACCCTGTAAGACAGGTAATACTACAATCTCTCTGTTATAGATAAGGAATCTTTCATTGCATAACTTGTCTTAGGCATAACTTACTGGAAAATAATGTTCAGGGGATTAAATCCCAGGCATTCTGGCCCCAGAATTATTTTCTTACTCACTATTGTACATTACACTAGCACTGAGAAGATGAATCTAGTCCAGAGTACTAATTCAGGGAGGAACCTATGATGCTCCATGCAGCTTCCATGCTAAGAGCCCCATTTTGAGGAGAGATAACCACTCAACTTGACCTCTTTATCCTATCCTGAATAGACCAGGGATGGACACCTCCATGCATAGGGGCATCATCTCTAATAAACCCAGGCTGTGGTGGGAGTGCTTTGTACAGCTACAGCAGACTTATTATGTGAAGTCATCAAATCCTCCTTCCAGGGACTTGAATGTCAGTCTGTTGAAGGTAAGTCAACTCTTGGTAGATGGAGAAAAGGCAGAAGACACAAAGAAAATAAGTCAGAAAGCCTCCCCGGGCAGCAGGAGCCTTGGCAAGCAGAAATGAAGAAGCAGAGAGGGGAAAATTAGGTTCATATAAGCAAAAGCAATGAGTAAAAGGAAGGCAGAAGGTAGTTAGTGCCAGAATAGCAAGGGACCAAGTGCATCGAAGTTACTCTTCCTCTGAAGAGTAACTGCCAGTGCAAAAGATCAGGCTGAGTATCAACTTCCCAGAACTGCTCTTATGAGGTTAGTGCTGAACCCTTATTGTTGGAGGTACCCATGAACTTCTTTCTGTTTCTTATGACTTAAACTACCCTTACCCAGTGACTGTGCCACCAGTGAGTTGTGTGGCCTGTGATTGGTCACTTTCCCTGTCTACCTCAGTTTCCTCAGTGATAAGATGAGGATTGGACCAGTTGATGGATAAGTTCACTTCCAGCTCCACTGTTTATTACTTTAAACCTTGGCATGTAGGGGTCTAGTCACAGTCTTATTGCAAAGCCATGAAAATTTCCCAGCCCTCTTTATTCCCAACCCTTTCTCCAACTGCAGAGTGATTTACGCTTGAGATTTTTGTCTCATAAGGAATCCAAATGCAGGGCCAGCATACAAAAGCTGCACAGCATCCTGACAGCCTCCACACCGGCTTGCCTGGGTGCTGCTGCGCTTCCTGTCCAGCCAGAAGGAGAGTGTGTGCCCTGACCTCACCTTCTCTCCTTTCTCAAGAGGCCTTGTTTGCTCGAAAGAGATAAACTATAGAAAGTTGCAAACCTGCAGATGGGCACTCACAGGTAAGATACAGAAAGACTACTGGATATTTAGTGTGATCACAGGTAACTGTACCACTGTCCAGGAAGAATATTGGGAAGTCATGGTTTTATAGATTCTACTTAAAATTTTTTCTTTCATCACAAGCAGGATTTACAGTGGAACAGTCTACATTTGCATTTCAAAGGTACAAAAAAAAGACATAGAATTTTAAACCAGGAAGAGCCCACACAGACCTTTGTGTTAATCTTTGCCCCTTCATAGAGTTCCATCCACCCCTCCCCCACATGAGTTTGGGTTTGGGGGACGCATAGGCGGAGCTCAACACAGAACATTTGGAGACCTGGAAATGGTCTTGGCTGGGAAACCAGCTTATTATCTGTCTGTGGCCAAAACCTTGGGGTTCTCAGTTTTTCCACTTGTACACTAAATACTATATTGTCTGTTTCTGCTTAGGTCACTGGAATAAGATATTAAGCTCTATTGTCCTCAGATTCTTAGTCAATCCCTTTCATTGAGCCAGTTTTCAGGGAGGGATGGAGGTTAACTCTTTTAGGCCTTGAGGGGGTTGTTATATGTATCACAAGTGTATTGAACTAAATAGCATCCTCGTATGGTACACTTAGTGCAGTACCAGAAGTGCACTGAATGGTATGAATTGTACCCTAGAGGCCTGAAGAGTTAATGGGGCTGCCTCTGGTGGGACTGACTGGATGCCAAGACATGACATAAGATACAAAAGGGGAGGGCTAGAAAAGTCTTTACATGGGGGGGAAATTTAGTGCTCCATTAGTAACAACTGGATTGTACTTTCTTTTCACCTTGCCTTCCCTCGCCTCATCTCTCTGTGTCTGTCTCTGTCTCTCTCTCTTGCTCACTCTCACTCTCTCTCCTCACACACACACGCATATATATCCTGCTATGTTAATAATTGGACTGGGAAACGAAACCGAGTTCTTAGGAAAGGAAATAAATTCATGCTTTCAACCTGCAGTGGCTCTGCGTCTTTAGTGTTTCTGATCTGTATTGTTTATCTGGATCAAAATTTTGGCTCCTATTTTACTTTCTTTGTATTATTAGAGCTCTTATGCCTTCAAAGTAGTTTCATAGCTCTTAATTGCTGATCATTACAGATCCATATAAAATGAAAATATAAGAACGAAGTCGCTTTTATCATAAAGCCAAATGCATCACACCTAATAGATTTTTATTTTCTAGTTTCTACTTGCTTTTTTAATCTTTCAGCATTAAGAAAAATCTGTCTTTCATGAGATAAGATTAATCAATGGAAATGGTATAGTGGTTGAAGGTTTTGGGGACTGGACTGCTTGTATTTGAGTTCCCCAATGCTAGTGCCATCAATGACTTTGGTGGATTTCTGGGTTTTTTATTTTTTTAACCTGAAGAGTAGTGATAAGATAGGGATGGTATCAGAATATGTATGTGTTTGTTTATATATATGTGTGTGTGTGTGTGTGTGTGTGTATGTGTACATTTAGAGAGAGATATATAAACTGTCAGAAAGTTGCTGTAAACTCTAAATAAAACAAATAAAGCACTTAGAACCATGTCTGGGACATACTACACTTTGCAAATGTTAACCTAAAAAAGAAAACATTAATATCTTTATTTTGTCTGTCTCTCCCATTTTTCCTCCCCAGAAAAGCTGTTGGTCCATAAAATTTAAAAGCTTCTGACCTATTCAACTAAATTGCCTGGTCTCTGAGAGCATGGCCCATGTTTTACATTTCTTTTAAGCCTTTAATATATGAATAGCGGCCCAGAAGTACTGACAAAATACTAGTTTCATGTTAAAGTCCTAGTTTCTTCTAAGCCTGTTGATGTACCTCTATGATGTAATGCATAACATTTATGTATTATGATATTTATGTAATGCATAACATTTATGTATAGATATTTACTTAATACCATTTAGTAAATGTTAACTAAGTATCAGCCTTCTTAAAACTAAAACCTTCCATTGTAAATTCTGTCTTCTTTTCAAGGTACTTTCTTCAACAAATGATCAAGGGGAATGCTATAAGAATAAGAAAAAAATGCAACCTAGGGAAAAATCCCCCCTGAGGCTCAGACAATCTGCTGTCTTTTGGTATAATTCATTTAAGGATAAGAAGATCTTAGGAAAATGCACAATATAGGATAGACATCAAATGCTCAGCAAATACTCTGGTTGAGTTTAATTAGTGGTGTGCTTCATGACACCAAAGTGATTGTTTTATAGACATCTCTGTCCCTGACAGTTGGCTAAGATACAGAAGGCAGCATAACTGTGTCAAAGGTAAGCTTTATGACTTGAAGTTCACACAGCAGAAGCTTAGAAAGATGCTTCATCCACATTTGAACTGCTCTAAATAAAATCTGGGAGTGTGTGAGTGTGGAGCCTGAAGGAGGAAACCAAAGAATCAGAGTTGTATTCCTGAAAGAGTAACTTTGGAGGGAAGAAAGACATTTCTCTCCTCATTTCTACTCTTATCATCCTCAGTTAAAAAAAAAAAAAAAAGGTGCCTGATTTCTATATATAACTTACATTCCGGATTCCTTCCAAGGCTAAAGTAAAGGAATAAACTTAATTTCTTTGACAGAATTCAATTTCAGCCACTATAATAGCCACAGGATGGGCAGATTAGAAATTTATTTGAAATAATCCAAATAGCTAATTCTTATTTGAATCACAGAGTTGTTTTTCTTTTTAATGAGTTCTTTAAGATTTTTTAAAAAATTAAAAAAATAATTTTCTTATACAAAATTTAAATTTCCTAAAATGCTGGGCAGGAAGCATAGGGAAAATGGAGACACTGTTTTGGAGGTTTTATTAGGGTGGCAGAAAGGCACAGGGGCGTAGCACGATTATTCCATAGACACCCAATTTCATTGCCAAATGGGGTCAGTTGGTGCTTCTTCCTTCGGACTCCTCTTGACTGACGGATCACAGGAACTTGAGCATTGAGGCATGAGGCATGACAGGGTGACTACTCATGTTTCCAAAATTTGAAGGAAGCCCTAAAATTTCAAGGAGTTCCACCAAATCAACATTATTATGGAGGTATAAACCCCCCTGACAAAAATGTTATCAAAGCTCTTCCATTGACCTTCAACCTTGAGATCTTTACCACAACCCATCACCATTAAGTGTAGCCATAGGCTTTAACTCACATTTTGCTTGAAGAATAAAGAATTGAAAAGCCAACTATGGAAACTTTGGCAATACTGCAACATTAAAAGCTGCTTTTCAGGAAGAGAAAAACACTGCCCCACACCATAATTACTGTTTATGTGGGGTGTATGCATGATACACAATGTGTGGGTTTTCACCAAATTCATCTTTGCTTATGTTTCCTAACCTCCTTTCATTTAATATTAGTTGGGGTGGGAGACACAATCTTCACATGACCCTGGGTGAAACTTTGGGATAGTCCCACATCCTTTATGACCAGCAAGGTAAAGGTCAGTACTATAGTCATTTAAAGTCCCAGACACAGTCCTGATTCAGTCCTGACACTATCTGGTTCCATGCAAGGTCAGATCTCCAAATATGACTTAATATCAAATCTCCCCTGCCTAGTCGTGCCCTGTTTCATTCTGAAGCGTGCAATAGGAGGGGAGGCAAATTTGTCCCTTCCTCCTTCTCGCTCCCTGCTCACCTCCTTCCTGGGGTCAAATAAAGGGGCAGGAGAGAGGAGAGATAAAGGGAGAGTAGCAGTCACTTGTGAGGTGGCTGTGGCTCTCTGACAGGGCAGATGGTTAATGATGACCTCCCTGAGGCATCCTGGCTGCAGATACACAGGACAAAAAATGAACTTGTCTTTTGTGCTGCAGTTTCAGGGCTCTTTCCTTGCTGGCCTCTTCTCTCTGGCAGTGCAATTTCCCTCCACAGACATGTCTGTAACTCAGGTCTTCACTGGCAACTCCTTGCTCAGGTCCTGGCTGTCTGGGGTATGCATCTAATGCATCTAGCCTTTTTCTACTGAGTCACCTCACACTTCTGTGTGGCCCAACTCAACAGGACAAAGAAATAACAGAAGCCATTCTCTCTCTGAGTAGCTCACACTAGTCAACGGGAAACGTCCTGTATCTCTTGTGCAGGAAAATGTGGAGTGGGTAATGCAAACGCAATCCAAACATGGTAGCTCCCTCTTGGATCAACCACCAACGTGGTTAGTCAGGCCCTCTTTCATCTTCTAGATTTCTCTGGGTAGACCATCTACTCTCTTCTTAGATGCCTCTCCTGAGTCAGGCAATGATTCTCAGTTACTCCCAACACCAGGAAATATTTTGAATTATGCTCCCCTCTCTAGGCTTGAGAAAGAGATGGGGGAGATAGACAAGTGGGGGGGTGGAGATTTAGAGCATGTCAGCACCTCTCTCCTTTTTTGTGTCATTCATTTGCCTCAAGAGTTAGATTGGCCTGCCATTGGGCATTAGGGCACGTTTATTTGTAAAAGTTTGTAACATTTTCTTTATAATACTTTCCTTTGTATTTGGAATAGGGTTTTTGTTGTTGTTGTTGTTGTTTTTATAGCATTTGTTAGGTAAAGTCCCTCTTATAATCCTGTTTTGCACCCAAAAGATTTGGCACACACCAAGACTCCGCCCCCCTCCTTCCTTCCCTCTCTCTGCTGTTCCTCTCCCCACCCCTCCCTCACTCTTTCTCTCTCTGCTCTCCCCTCCCCCCATGGAATAGGGTTTGTGTCTCATACTTACTTTTGACTCTAATCTATCATATTAATATCTTAAGAAATGAAGAGAGGTAGGATCCAATGAATGAATCCCAATATGCACTCCCATGTTTCAATTATGTCTCACTGTACTGAGAAATAGACCCCAAGAAACAGATATGCCCACCTTTTTTTTTTGTTTGTTTGTTTTGCTGGTGAGAAAACAGAATTTGGAAAGGTGAAATGATATACCCAAGTTCACATGGCTTTCACCGAAACTCACAGGACCTTGTTATAGTCATGTTTGTATCCTTAACACTTAGCACATAGTAGGCAATGAATAAACATTGATTTATGAAATCAATATATCCAGGACTCCTAAGACTCCTAAGACTAAGCAAGTTCTTTTTTTATTGTACACCATCTTGCACCCAAAAAAGTGATCTGAGTTCTGACCCTCATAACATAACACCTGTAGTCCCTTATGTTCTAAGACCCTTACAATGAAATGACAATCCTGCATTGGATTTGGATCTGGATAAACCGAAGATATCTAAATGAGCTTAGTTCAGTGAGGTTATTATGGTCCACTTATGCTTGCTTAGTTTGCAGCAATCAACATTTATTGAGTGCCTTTTATGTGGTAGGCACTGTGTGGACTATTAGAGCAAAATATAAATAAAACAAGATTACATGTCTTATAACTCACCCCAGAGAATACCTGAAACTTTTAGAAATCTCTGGAACTTAGGAAACCTTTTTTAAATGCATGAATTCTAGATAGTTTCATCTGGGGCTCTTATGAGATATATTAATGTTCAAATAGTAAACTTGCAAGTCTACAGGATGATGCAGGCAACACACATGAGTGAAATGGACCAGGTGGAAGTCGGTGGGGAGCGGTGAAGACTGTGGTGAATTGAGAAAACATCTGCTGCCTGAAGGCAGCAAGAGCTACTCAGCTCTACCTGAGGTGAGCTTAGGCATGCAAGAGATTCTGGGTCTTCCAATTATTCTCCACAAATCCTAGAACTCTGGACTTATTTTAAATGTAAATTTTTTCCATTTAAAAGCACATTATTTGGCTCAGTGCCTGTATCTCAACAGCTAGGGCACCAGCCACATACACTGGGCCTGGTGGGTTTGAACCTGTCCTGGGCCTGCCAAATGACAATGAGAACTACCACCACCATAACAACAAAATAGCCGGGCGTTGTGGTGGGTGCCTGTAGTCCCAGCTACTTGGGAGGCTGAGGCAAGAGAATCGCTTAAGCCCAGGAGTTTGAAGTTGCTGTGAGCTGTGACATCACGACACTCTACCGAGGGTGACAAAGTGAGACTGTCTCAAAAAAATACAAACAAAATAAAAACACATTATTTGTGTATTGCAAGGATCAACCTTTGCCCTAGATTGATTCTGGCCCTATTATTTTTCATTCCACCCTTACCTTCTCTTTCCTTGGGATGACGTAGCTTGGGACTGAAACAGATTTGAGATTAGGAACTGAGATAGAGACTGCTGCTCAGCCATGTTCCCTTCCAGTGGTCTTTATCAGAAGAACTGTAATCCATTTCACAACCCTTGGAAAATAGGAGAACTTGTGTTTAGAACTGTATTTAGCTTTTATTCAATTAAAGGATGACACTCTTCCTTTAAGTAATCCTGCAAAGGCCTTCCTACCAGGCTTGTGTTTACCATATAATACATATACTTAAGTTATTACTGTTCTTTTAAATCTAAAAGGTACTTACTTTCTGAGTGAGCAATTGCTAGCTGGTTCTCACGTTAATGGCCATTAAACAATGGTATGTGAGAAGCCAGGATGATATGCAGTTTGCAACACAGATATCTCTTTGAGAGCCTTTCTCTCTTTGCATTAGCTGAGTTTCCCACACTGATCTTAAGGAGGAGGTCAAGGGTGCTGGACTTGGTGTTTATCTATTGCAGATTGTGTGATTTTTTTACTTAACTAGTTGCTTGTTTTAGAGTTATTTTAGGTCTGGATACAAATATTCAGTACCTTTGAATATTATAACTTGTGTTTAATCCTTTGGCCAGCTTTGGGAGAAGTTTTAATTTTCTACTTGTTACTTGATGAGAAGGCTCAGAGCTTCAGGAACACTAAGCCATCTATGGTTGTGTGTGCACTTGTGTGTGTGTGTGTGTATTTAAATTATTTGGGCTACAACTTGGAGAGTCCAAGAAGTTTTGATGTCAAATATTAACAATAAACGAGCTACAAGCCTGGTTTTGTAGTGCATTGTGGTTATGACATGCTTAAGTTAATTGGATATATATGACAGTGTAAGTCACTTATGCAGTATGAATATACATACGTACATGTATCTTTTTTCTATAAATTAAAAACATGGCACTCTAAAAGATCAACATTAACTGCCTAATGTATTCCATAGATTGTGAAGAAATGAAGCCTTCATTAACTACTGGCATTTATGATTCTGTTGGTACTGAGAGGTTTTAATTTCTGACCTAGATACTTCAAGTAGTGTGCTTCTGGGAAAAATAATAGGTAGTTAGACAACAACAACAAAAACTCATATTCTAATCAAAATCCCTAAAATGTTTCATTACCATATGTATTGTGTTGAAATTATATCACTAGGTTAAGAAAATAGATTTCTGGGTTAAATCAGCATTTAATTTCATGGTTAAGAAATGTCTGGCTTAAATTCATTGCATTTCACTTGAACCAAAATAGTTTGGGTTCCATTACAATCCTGATAAATTGGGGTCCCATACGTTTCAGTCTCTGAACAGTGTGGCATTGAAGAGGCACAATCTCATTTCTTTCCTTATAATTAAAAATTATAGTCTGTTCTTTACTTTTCTCTCTCAAAGGACATTAACAAGGATTCTAATCATAGCCGTCATATCTTTTTCTCCCATTTCCCCAATTCTTTCACATCTTTTTATTCACAACTAACTCTCCTCTGCCCCATTCCCGTCCTAATCCTTCTCTTCCCCAGCCTGCATGGCTTTTACTTGCTTTCCTCCCTTCTCTGTCTCTCTCACAGTTTTTTGTGAGTCCCCTTTACCTCTTTTCATTCAATTCTTCCCCTCTCCTCCTTCCTATCAATCCAAGGGATAGAAAGGGATAGGTGAATGGGCCTTGTGATCACCAGATGGGGATTACTATGCATGTATATAACCATTTTCACTCTAATAGTTTGTATAGTGTTGCATATGGCATTTAAGAATTTTAAATCTGGGCTCGGCGCCTGTGGCTCAATGGGCTAAGGCGTCAGCCACGTACACCTGATCTGGCAGGTTCGAATCCAGCCCTGGCCCGCCAAACAACAATGACGGCTGCAACCAAAAAATGGCTGGGCGTTGTGGCGGGCACCTGTAGTCCCAGCTACTTGGGAGGCGGAGGCAAGAGACTCGCTTGAGCCCAGGAACTGGAGGTTGCTGTGAGCTGTGATGCCACAGCACTCTATCCGGGGTGACAGCTTGAAGCTCTGTCTCAAAAAAAAAAAAAAAAAAGAATTTTAAATCTGAATTGCTTCAGTGACACTGTTGAAATACAAAGTCATGGGTGTATAACTGCGCCTAACCATATATCTCAGCAACAATAAGTTTTGGGTATTTTATCACTAACATTGTGTTGTTGCTGGAAGTGGTATCCGTACTGTCACACTACTCTATGCCGTGTCCATTAGGCTAATAAGGCTGTTCAGGCTTTGTGTTTCCATATTTTTTTAACCTTTAAGAGTGGTGACAGAAGGATCTATCAGTGGCTATAAGGGTGGTGCTCAGCCTTCAAAGTGCTCCTCATTCTCTCTCCACTTTCAGTCTCCTACCTTATCCTAGCCACGTTCTGCATCCACAGTAACTTATTTATGTCTCTAATAACAGAGAAAACTGCCTTGAATTATGGATATTCATGTGTGTGTGCTGTCTGCCTTAATGGATGAGGAGCTCTGAGTGCCTTCCACACAGCACAGGCTGAATAAATGGCTGCCGAGTTGACTTAAACTGCTCACTGTGCTCTAGGCTCTCAATCTTCAGGCGAGTCCACACTAGGACTATCTTTTGTTCAATAGCTAGCAGGGTAGCTGAACTTGGCACCTATTTTTGAATGAAAGATGGAGCAGCTGTGGAGCTAGCACCATCAAAATTGGGAGATTCTTCTGTCTGCTAAATTCAGCAAATACTCTATTTCCCGAACAAAGATAATGTTAGAGACGCTGAAGGAGGCACAGTGGAAAAAAAAATTTGAAATGATTCAGCCTTCATCTTTGGGATTCCTATTGTCTCTGCACAATTTGATTTACGTGGAATATAAAATAAGGCTGAGAAAACCCATTCTTTGCTGGCCTATGAATGTGTATGAGTTAAGAATGCATATGTGTATTTAAAGTCTTCTTTACTCTGATTGACCATTTAGTTGTTCATTGGCGATATTTCTCAATAATTTTCTAAGGGTTACCATAAAGTTGGTAAGTAAAAGTATATGATGAATGCTTGGAAGAGGAATAAAAGGTAAACATTCCTTAGGTTCTCACTAGTGAGGAAAACCAGACCAGACACTCAAGTGGTAAACCTCAAGACATCTAACAAAAATGCTGGTAAATCTTTAGTCACATAATGTTTTGGCTCCATGAACAGGATAATTCTCCTGCTAGTTACTACTGACAGCAGGAGAGTTATTACTACGAAATTATTACTAGACTCCTCTTGGGTGGGCCCATCTTGGTTTGTCCATCCTTCTGGCTTAACTTTTTATAGTCCGGTATGTCCTCCTTGACCAAAATTCCTGTAACCTGAAGTATTCCTCAATAACTATCTAACTGTGTTCCATGAACTGACTCTAGCTGAACTTGCATTCAATCTTGGTTGAGGCTCACAGCTTTCTCATGCCTTTTATATACAACCTATTTTATAGAAACACGAAATTGAAACTGAAAAGAATGTTATGGGAGTCACGTTCTTTTAGTAACAGAAAGGGACGAGGGCAGTCGCAGTAACAGTAGTAGTAGTGGTACGATGGAGTGAAAGTGGGATCATAGTGGTATAAAGTACAGTGGAAATAACAGTATTATGGGCTGCACTGTGTATTCTCAAAATCCATACATTGAATCTTTAATACCCAGAACATCAGAA
Organism: Perodicticus potto; assembly: GCA_963574655.1. Lineage (NCBI taxonomy): Eukaryota > Metazoa > Chordata > Mammalia > Primates > Lorisidae > Perodicticus > Perodicticus potto. The sequence continues at coordinate 23,983 of CAUYRH010095196.1, forward strand.
TGTGACTGCATTTGGAGATAAAGCCCTTAAAAGGGGATTAAGTTAAAATGAGGCCTTTGGCGTGGCTCCTAATCAAGTCTGTCTGGTGTCCTTAACAGTTTGAACACACAGGCTCAGTGCCTGTGGCTCAACGGGCTAAGGCGCCAGCCTCGTACACCTGAGCTGGCGGGTTGGTATCCAGCCCGGGCTGGCCAAACAACAATGATGGCTGCAACCAAAAAATGGCCGGGCATTGTGGTGGGCAACTGTGGTCCCAGCTACTTGGGAGGCAGAGGCAGGAGACTCGCTTGAGCCCAGGAATTGGAGGTTGCTGTGAGCTGTGATTCCACGACACTCTATCCATGGTGATAGCTTGAGGCTCTGTCTCAAAAAAAAAAAAAAAAGTAAGGAAATTATTCTTTCTTTTTTTTCTTATTTTCATTTTTGGGGTCTCGTTATGTTGCTCAGGCTGGTCTTAAACTCCTGGACTCAAGTCCTCCTACCTCAGCCTCCAGAATAGCTGGGAAGAC
>CAUYRH010095201.1:0-12026 GCA_963574655.1 Perodicticus potto
AAAATTAAGCCATGCAGATATTTCAAATATTTCGTTACACAATATTTAAAAAACTACATTAATATCACTCCCAATCTTATCAGAAAAGCCTTTTTTCTGAGACAGAATCTTACTTTGTCAGCCTTGATAGAGTGCTGCGGCATCGTAGGTCACAGCAACTTCAAATTCTTGGGCTCAAGAAATTCTCATGCCTTCAGCTTCCCCAAGAGCTGGGACTATCGGCGCCTACCACAACACCCAGCTGGTCTGGAACTCCTGAGCTCAAGCAATCCACCTGCCTCAGCCTCCCGAAGTGCTAGGATTACAGGCATGAGCCACCACACCTACCTAGCCAAAAAAAGCCTTTAAATATTAAGAAACTGGGTGGTGCCTGTGGCTCAAAGGGGTAGGGCGCCAGCCCCATATACCAGAGCCAGTGGGTTCAAACCCTGCCCCAGCCAAAAAAAATTAAAAAAAAAATAAAAGATTTAAATATTAAGAAACTGTCAAATTCATGGCAGCAAATACAAGTTTTCCAAAATTCTAACTTTTATTTATTTATTTGAGACAGTCTCACTGTGTCATCCCCAGCAGAGTGCTATGACATCACAGCTCACAGCAACCTCAAACTATTGAGCTTAAGTGATTCTCTTGCCTCAGCCTCCCAAGTAGCTGAGACTACAGGGGCCTACCACAACGCCTGGCTATTTTGGGGTTGTAGTTGTCATTGTTGTTTGGCAGGCCCAGGCTGGGCTCAAACCTGCCAACTCTGGTGTATGTGGCTAGCAGCCTAGCCACTGAACTACAGGCGCTAAGCCATCTAATTTTTATTTTAAAGCTCAATTTTTATTACTGCCAACATAAAACATCAACTGTTTTGCTGGAAATGACAGGCTCAATTCAATCATTCTTGAGAAAATGGCTGCCAAATACCCATGTCTAAAAACCAGAGTCAATCACTATTTTTACTTTTGAAGTAAAAATTCTTTTACTTCATAAGTAATAGAAAGCAGGCAATTCAACTTGGAACTCAAACAGGTCTACAGCAGAAGCACTTTATGCACATTTCCCATTTCATCACACAGAACATTAATGATTAAGCGTTACTGCTTCATCAAGGACATTAAGTAAAACTTGCAAAGTTTTTTGGGTTTTATTTTGTTTTTATGCTAAGTGTGTGGCGATAAAGATACAGTGACTTTTAGTACGGGTTAGAGTCACTAACTTAATTCATGCAAAGGTGCCAGCAGTTTTACACCCACTGCTTTTGCACCGTTAATAGAAATGTCAGTACAGCAGATAAGGCAAATAGCAAATTAGTGTAAATATTAAAAAATTTTCAGGCTCAGCGCCTGTGTCTTGGCGGGCTGGGGCGCCAGCCACGTACACCTGAGCTGGTGGGTTCGAATCCAGCCCAGGCCTGCCAAACAATAATGACGGCTGCAACCAAAAAAAGAAAGAAAAAAAAAATTTCACCTTGTGAATTCCTGAAAAGGTCTCAGAGACACAGACACCATCACCATCATCCCTACCATCCCATTAAGTAGAGCACACTTTAAATTACTGTTTTAAGATATTCTCACTTAGGGTCCACCAAGGACTATGTGTGAAGAAATTAAAAGCAACTAGATTCCCCTAAATAAAATTTTTTTTTTTTTTTTTTTTTTTGAAACAGAGTCTCACCATGTCGCCCTCAGTAGAGTGACATTACATCACAGCTCACAGAAACCTCAAACTCCTGGGCCGAAGCAATTCTCCTACCTTAGCCTCCCGAGCAGCTGGGACTACTGGTGCCTACCAGAAGGCCTGGCTACTTTTTTTTTTGGTTGCAGTTGTCATCACTGTTTAGCAGGCCCGGGGCGGGCTCAAACCTGCCAGCCTAAGCGTATATGGCCAGCGCCCTGCTCCCTGAGCTATGGGCACCAAGCCTCCTAACTAGAATTTTTGATATACAGACAATAGACATTATAAATACTTAGGCTTTACAAGTTTTTACATTACAAGCTCTAGTCAGCTTATAGAGTTTTAGAACTTAAATGACTTATCAGGCATGCTGTACACAATAGTACATGTCAGAAAAGCCTAGAAAACTGCCAGCAGTTTATCAACATGTGAGATAGTCACAAAGAACAAAAGACAGCTGAACTATGACTGCATGTAATAGTAGTGTTGGGGGTTTCCCATGTAAGCCCCCAATAAATATATTTTACAATGTATTAATTCATTTAATTCTCATAGTAACACTATGAGGTAGATATAATTATTACTCTCAATTAATGGATGTTAAGTAGTTTATGCATGTAGTAAATGGTAGAGCTCAAAAATGAATTCAGGCTTGGCACCCATAGCTCAGTGGTTAGGGCACTGGCCACATATACCAGGGCTGGCGGGTTTGAACCCAGCCCAGGCCTGCTACAAACAACAACAACAACTACAACAAAAAAAAAATAGCTGGGCGTTGCGGCAGGTGCCTGAGTCCCAGCTACTTGGGAGGCTGAGGCAAGAGAATCGCTTAAGCCCAAGAGTTGGAGGTTGCTGTGAGCTGTGATGCCACAGCACTCTACCGAGGCTGACATAATAAGACTCTGTCTCAAAAAAAAAAAAAAAAAAAATGAATTCTAGTAGTCTGACCACAATGCTAGCAGTTATTAAAAGGCATTTCAGCCAATGGTGTCTTGCTCTTGGTAATGGCCCTCCCCTAGGTCCGCATGGAAAAAATAGTTTTTAAACAAAATAGACATATCTTTAAAGAGCAGTGCCTGTGGCTCAGTGAGGAGGATGCCAGCCCCATATACCGAGGGTGGTGGGTTTGGTATATGGGGCTGGCCCCAGCCAAACTGCAACAAAAAAATAGCCAGGTTTTGTGGCGGGCGCCTATGGTCCCAGCTACTCAGGAGGCTGAGGTGGGAGAATCACTGAGCCACATGAGGTACTTGTTAAAAATGCAAATACATGGAGTTATCTTCAATTCAACTGAACCAGTCTCCAAAAAACTTCCCAAATTAACATTTTAATAAGCTCTCCAGGTGATTCTTATTCATTCAAAAGCTACTTATTGAACATTCATTCTAATACAGGGGTTCTCAACCTGTGGGTTTCAACCCACAGGAACTGTATTAAAGGGCCTTGGCACTGGGAAGGTCGAGAACCACTGTTCTAATACACTATTCTAGTGCAAAGCGAGAGAAGCAAGCAAACAAAAATAAACATTTTGGATTTTAACTTAACTGTGCTATGAAGATAAAAAGATGGCCTGTCAGAGACGGACCTAGCACCCTACTTTAAAATTAGTCAAATAAAGTCTTCATGAGGAGCAACACTTCAAGTAAGGAGCCCTTCACTCAGCATCAGTGGTTCTCAAAAGGGTGCATCAGACTCACTAGGAAGACTGGTTAAAGCAGACTGCTAGTCTTGAGTGGGGCCCAAGAATTTATATTACTAACAAGATCACAGATGTTGCTGATGCTGCAGGTCCAGGAACCACACTCTGAAAACCATCAATCTACAGGACACAGCCAAAGAGTGTAAGTGTGTTAAGAAAAAGAGAAAAAGGCCAGTTAAAAGGAAGGACAGTATACTCCTCATTATTTCAAACACATTTGAAAAAGATGGTAAATTAAAACCACCAGTTACAGGGCCAGGGATAGTGGCCCGTGCCTGTAATCCCAGCACTTGGGAGGCCAAGGCGGGTGGATTGCCTGAGCTCACAGGTTCTAGACCAGCCTGAACCAGAGCAAAACCTCATCTCTAAAAATAGCTGGGCGTTGTGGTGGACACCTGTAGTCCCACCTACTTGTGTATTCTTTATTATTTTTTATTTGTAGAGACAGAGTCTTACTCTATGGCCCTCGGTAGAGTACAGTGGCGTCACACAGCTCACAGCAACCTCCAACTCCTGGGCTTAGGCAATTCTCTTGCCTAAGCCTCCCGAGTAGCTGGGACTACAGGCGCCCGCCACAACACCCGGCTATTTTTCTGTTTTTGCAGTTCAGCTGAGGCTAGGTTTAAATCCACCACCTCCAGCATACGGGGCCAGTGCCCTACTTCTTTGAGCCACAGGCGCCACCCAAACTTTTTTTTTTTTGTAGTTTTTGGCCGGGGCTGGGTTTAAACCCGACACCTCCGGCATATGGGGCCCGCACCCTACTCTTCTGAGCCACAGGCGCTGCCCTTACAGCTTGCTCTTTTTTAAAAACCAAAGCAACGGACACATATAGGAACTAATACGACAATTTATTTTCTAGATTCTGTACCTAAAAAAATGGTAGATTCTAGGATCAATTTGTCCTATATACCGGTCAGTAACATTATTTAAGTTTGATGGTATTTTTTTGTTTGTTTTTTTTTTTTTATATTTATTTGTTGTTTGTTTATTTTTGAGATAGAGTCTCAATTTGTTGCCCTCAATAGAGTACCATGAAGTCATAGCTCACAGCAACTCAAACTTTGGGGCTCTAGCCATTCTCTTGTGTCAGCCTCCCCAGTGGCTGGGACTATAGGTGCCCACCACAATACCCGGCTAGTTTTAAAGATAGGGTCTCGCTCTTGCTCAAGCAATCCACGCACCTCGGCCTCCCAGAGTGCTAGGATTTCAGGAGTTAGCAACCTCGCCCGGTAAGATTGACAGTATTTAATTCCTTACATTTATTTCTCCTAGTTCAAAAACAAAAAAAAGGGAAATTTATAAGTTGTTATTCTCACTTCTATATAAATTTCGAGAGCCAATTTTATAACCTCAGTCCCTCATTTACATCTTGAGTTCCCTCTAGAACTCTTCTCACCTAACCCAGGTACCCCCAATAACACTAAATCTCATGTCTTACAATGCTTATGGGGATATAAACAGCTATCCTCTACACACCAAGTACCACCTGCTGTCTTCTCCAACAACCACAACCTATTCTTTCTTCTTTTTTTTTTAGACACAGTCTCACTTTGTTGCTCTGAGTAGAGTGCCGTGGCATCACAGCTCACAGCAACCTCAAACTCTTGGGCTTAAGCAATTCTCTTGTCTCAGCCTCCCAAGTAGTTGGGGCTACAGGCACCCGCCACACCACCTGGCTACTTTTATTTTTTGGTTGTAGCTGTCATTGTTTGGCAGGCCCAGGCTGGATTCAAACCCGCCAGCTTTGGTGTATGTGTCTGGCGCCCTAGCCACCAAGCCCACAACCTTATTATTATTATTTTTTTTTTTTGCAGTTTTTGGCTGGGGCTGAGTTTGAACCCACCACCTCCAGCATATGGGGCCGGCGCCCTACTCCTTTCAGCCACAGGCGCCATCCTCCACAACCTTATTCTTTTTTTTTTTTTTGTACAGACAGAGTCTCATTTTGTCGCCCTCGGTAGAGTGCCCTGGCGTCACACAGTTCACAGCAACCTCCAACTCCTGGGCTTAGGCGATTCTCTTGCCTCAGCCTCCCGAGTAGCTGGGACTACAGGTGCCAGCCACAACGCCCGGCTATTTTTCTGTTTTGCAGTTCGGCCAAGGTCAGGTCTAAACACCATCACCTTCTGTATATGGGGCTGGGGCCCTACCCAATGAGCCACAGGCGCCACCCCCACAACCTTATTCTTAACATAACATCCTTACCTGCATATCCCAATGCATCAAACCAAAACAACCAAAACCATTACATCCTTCCTCCATCCCTACCCCTGCTTCTGTGCCCAAATTCTTTATTTACATTAGTAGCATTGTCAACCCCAAAAAGAGAAAGCTGGAATTCAGCCTCCATGTTGTCTCCCTCACACCAATCTCACTGCCCAGCTCTACCTCCATTCTCATGGCCACTTACAATTAGTTATTACTAATAAAACTAGGCGCCATTTTGTTAGTAACTACCATGTACTAATCACCTTACTTTTTTTTTTTTCTTTTTTGCAGTTTTTGGTCAGGGCTAGGTTTGAACCCACCACCTCCAGCATATGGGTCCAGTGCCCTACTCCTGTGAGCCACAGGCACGGCCCAATCACCTTACGTATTTTATCTCACTTCATTCTCTCAATAACCCTGTGAGCTATATACTTCCACCTGCTCCACAAATGAGAAAACTGAGGCTAAGAAAAGTTAATACGGCTCAGCACCTGTGTCTCAAGCGGCTAAGGCGCCAGCCACGTACACCTGAGCTGGCGGGTTCAAATCCAGCCCGGGCCCGCCAAACAACAACGACGACGACGGCTGCAAGCAAAAAATGGCTGGGCGTTGTGGCGGGCGCCTGTAGTCCCAGCTACTTGGGAGGCGGAGGCAGGAGACTCGCTTGAGCCCAGGAAATGGAGGTTGCTGTGAGCTGTGATGCCACAGCACTCTATCCAGGGTGACAGCTTAAGGCTCTGTCTCCAAAAAATAAAAAAAAAAAAAAGTTAATCTGTCCAAGTTGTAAGTAGGTCACGAAGTAGACGCCCAAACCCTACTATACCAAAATCCTTCCTTCTGTAATACTGGTATCTGTTCTTTACTACCCATTCCAAAAGATAAATTTCTAACCTAGTTAACTGCCAAGATTCTCCTAACAGTTAGGACCTAACTTATCTCCCTGCCACCAGTCTTGCACCTTCCCTCATTAATCAAGTGCCCCAAATGATCTGTCTGATTCACAGATCTGATCCTTTTATCCTCTTGATATGAAACCCCTTAAGGAATGCCCTTTAGTCCCTATTATACAGGATACACTCCACAGAATAAATTCCAAAACTTTCAGTACAGATCTACAACTACTTGCAGTTCCAAAATTCAAAAGCTTTGAAATGTTTAAGTTTTTTCATAAGTTTGCAACAAACCCACTCTGAATTTCAAGAGGCTACTTACTGTCCATTTATCCCATTAGTGTGATATGCATGTGTTCCAAAGACAAACATTAATTTAATAAAAAGCTATTAACCCTGAGTCTGCTAAAATATAAGAGACCTTACCAAGACAAAGAAAAATTCCAAAATGTTGTTAAAACCAAAACACACGTGGTCCCAAGAGTTTCAGAAAAGGGACTGTGGGCCCCTGACCTATTCAGCCCATCAATCGTATCTAATTTCCACCAATCACCTTACACATTCTTTAATTCCAGGAAAGTATAAGGTGCTCTATGTCCGGAATACCCTCCAACCCAGTTAGGCACTCACCCTTCAAGAAACTTGCTCAAGGATTTCTTTTCTGTGAAGTTCCCCTGACCTTCCCTCCACTGTGCCACAAGCACTATCCCCCCACCTCCAGGACTTCCACTACTGCACATTATATTTTCCCTGTCAGACTATGAGTGAGGTCCTCACTGAGTATTTTACTCAACCCTAGCACACTGCCCGAACACTAAGGGCTCATTAATGCACAACGAACTGAAACAAATTCGTGCCTGGCTCTCCGTAACTCCCAATTCCCTTCAAAGTTCATTTCTCCTTCATCCCCAAACCTTAGGATGTTCCCTAACGCTGCAGGCCCCTCAGTTATTCTTGCCTCCTGAGCTCCTCCTTCCCAATGTCATCTTAAAATTATTTTCTACCAAACGCCTTCTATTGGTCCCGAGCTCTCCTACATCTGTTATTCACCTCCATTAAATCCGCAGTCCTTTCTCTTAACTGTGAACAGGCCAAGTCCCCTCCCTCCAGAGCAATCCATCTTTCCAGCCCTTACCTCTTACCTACTCGCTCAACGACATCTCTCCCGGCCTGGTCCCTTCCCCCCAAAACGCTTCTCACAACAAGTTTCCCACACCCCTCTCCACTCACCGTCCGGGGTCCCCCGGCCCGAATCTGCACACAAACCTCCCTCGCCGCCCGCGTCCCCTCCCCCCAGCCTCTCGCAGCCGGCACCCCTCCTTTCTCCCTCCGCGTCTCGCCGGCGCTCTAGCTTCTCTGCAAACTGTCCGGAGGCCGTGTCTTTCACCCGAACACCCTTCAGGCTCGCGTTGTTCGGAGCAGCCACATCAACTCAAGTCCCCAGATCCTCCAGGGCTCTGCAAATCCCCCGCGGCCGCGACGGCGGGCAGGGCCTCCGGCTCACCTTGTTGGATGTCGCCGTTGCTGCCCCCCGGGATGGGCACGCTGAGCTGGCGCTCCGGCTCGGGCAGGCAGCGCAGGCAGAAGGAGTGAAGACAGGGCAGCAGCTTGGGCTCCGCCTCACGCCGGCTCTGCAAGCTCTGCTGACACACGGCGCAGGTGTCCAGGAGCGAGGCTGGAGGTCCAGGAGGCGGCCCCGCCGAGGGACCCGGCGCGGGAGCCGGGGCTGGAGCAGGGGCCGGGGTTGATGCCGCCCCCCCAGTAACTGCAGGGCCCACTGAGGCCGCAGGGGCTGGGGCAGCCTGGGCCGAGCCCGAGGAGGCCGCGGCCACCCCCCCGTCGTCCGGCCCTGCCGCGCCGCCCTCCGCGCCGGCCCTGCCGCCTTCCTCCTCCTCCTCCTCCTCCACTAGCACCGCGGCGAGAGGCGGCTCCGCCTCCTGCGCCGCGGGCCCCGCGGCCCCAGCAGTTACCGGCGCGCTGCCGCTGCCCCCGCCGCCGCTCTCAGCCTCGCCGCCGCCTTTGTTTTCCGCCATGTTTTCCTCTTTGAACCCGCCGGACCGCCCCGCGCCGCCCGCCGCCCGCGTCGCCGCCGCCGCCCCCAGCCCCAGCCGCAGCCGCAGCGAGAGCGGCCGCCGAGAGCGAGCAAGCAAGCGAACCAACGAGAGCGCGCGCGCACACGGCGCCCCCGCCCTCGCGTCGCGCGTTAGCGGGGGGGCGGGCACTGCGCGCGCACGTACGCTTGGTCGTTTTCCCGTAGGAGGCGGGAACTCGGGGCGCGGGCGCGGAGCCGGCCTCGAGTCTCTCCCCGGCCTCCGGGACCGGCTCCTCGCCTTAGTTTCGCGGCAGTTTAGCTCGAAAGCAGCTTTTAAAGCTAGAGGCCCTTGACGGAGGGCGGCTTTTCTGGGTGGTTATAAACTGATGCAGTGGTGGTGCAGGAAAAGGGCGGAAAGGGTGGAAAGCCAGGAGGCCCGGGCCGGTCCTGCCCGAGCGAGCGTCTCGCTGGCGGCGCTGTTCCCGGCGGCGGGCGCGTCTCCGCGAAGCTTCACCTGCCGCGCGGTCGGGTGCGGGGCCTCCCGGGTTTCGGTGCTTTAAGTTAACTGGCCGCCTGCGTTTGGGTGGCTGTGGCTCAGTGCAGCAGCAAAGTAGTTCCTTTGGTTGGTCTTTTTGTTGTTTGGGGTTTTGCCTTAGCGTATCTACTAGAAATAGGCTGGAAAGGCCGGGTGAAGAAGAAACTTCTCCTTAAAGAGGATTCTCAAACTTTGCTTCGTATCAGAATCAGCTGAGGAATTTTACAAAGCCCAGAAGCCAGAGCTGCCTACATCCTAGACCTGAATTGGGAAGTAGGGGAGAAGGGTAATGGTGTCGAATCAGTTACTTGAGCTGATTTGAACGTTTGTCTGTCTGAGAAGCCAATCAAAGCAGTATCTTGTCCTTGGAATGCCACTTACGTGTCCTGACGTTAGCTGGCTGACAAATGTCCTAACAATTATCAGTAAGAGAATCTTACAGAAAGGGTTGTCTTTCTGTTTGAAAAAACAAGCATTTGGAGGTTTTATTAGTGCCATTTGTTGGGAGCCAGAAGGGCTTCTGTCTTCTCTATTGCCAAAAACTTACCTTTGAGCTGGTTTAAGTCCTTAAAACCACGTGAAAACATTTTTTACATATTCATTTAAAAACATTTACCGTCCTCTATATTATGTGTTTGGTAGTATTTTAGATAGGGTGGTATTACAGCAGAGAACAAAGAAGCTCCCTACCTTCAAGGAGTTTAGGATCTAACGAAGGAAAATTGGCAATGATACATACCAGGGAGTGGAAAGTACTATATGAAAAAAAAAAAGCAGGGTGAAGGGTTTAGAGGTGACTAAAGAAGGGCTCTGTTGGTCCGGTGAAGAACACTTACAGAAAAGTGTTTCTGGTAAAGGAACAAATAAGGTCAAAGGGCCTGTGTCAAACAGATTCTTGGGTTGTTAGGGGAACAGCAGGGAGACACTGGCTAGAGTGGCTTGAGCAAGGGAAAGAATAGTGGGACATGAATAACAGAATTTTTTTTTCTCTTGGCTAGGGCCAGGTTTGAACCCCCCACCTCTAATATATGGGGCCGGCACCCTACTTACTGAGCCACAGGCGCCGCACTGGATATGAGAATTATTAAGGGAGCCAGGTCGTGTACAGAAACGGTCTTCAATTTGTTTTACCTTTTGTTCCCCTTTAAAAGAATCTTAGAAAACTATTTTCTCCCTCCCAAGCTTTGTTAAACTGACCCTAAAATTTTTCATAGGTTAAAATCTACTGAAGGAAGTAGCAGTAAAATAGTTTAATACTGTATTTTTTCAGTACATAAAAATGTATTTTGGGCCGGTGCCTGTGGCTCAAAGAAGTAGGGCTCTGGCCCCATATGCCGGAGGTGGCAGGTTCAAACCCAGCCCCAGCCAAAAACTGCAAAAAAAAAAATGTATTTTTGTTTGGCACCTGTAGCTCAGTGGCCAAGGCGGCAGACACATACACCAGAGCCGGCGGGTTCGAATCCAGCCCCGGCCTGCCAAACAACAATGACAAGTACAACCAAAAAACAGCCGGGTGTAGGGCAGTGCCTGTGGCTCAGTAAGTAGGGCACTGGCCCCATATGCCAAGGGTGGTGGCTTCAAACCCAGAACCAGCAAAACTGCAACAACAACAAAAAAAAGCCAGGTATTGTGGCAGGTGCTTGTAGTCCCAGCTACTAGAGACACTGAGGCAAGAGAATCACCTAAGCCCAGGAGTTGGAGGTTGCTGTGAGCTGTGACACTACGGCACTCTACCGAGAGTGACAAAGTGAGACTCTGTTTCAAAAAAAAATAGCCAAGTGTGGTGGGAGCCTGTAGTCCCAACTACTTGGGAAGCTGAGGCAAGAGAATTGGTGTGAGACTGAGGCTGAAGTTGGTGTGAGCTGTGACACCACGGTAGGTACTACCTAGGGTGACAAAGTGAGATTCTGTCTCAACATGGGTAAAGTGTTGCCAGTTAGACACTGTCACCCGATCCCTTCCCTGGTGTTCAGAGTTTTCATTGGAGGTCAGTCACATAGGCAAGCAACAGCCGCACTACTGATTGGAACTACTCAGATCCTCCAACCACCATCGCCCCCAGCCCCAGAGGTCAAACTGATACAGTGTGGCCCAAGGCCTCAGCCATACAAGGATACTCTATTCCAAGAACAAGTTATTTTCCAGGCATTAGTCAAGGCCTTTTTTAAAACGTGCAGGATTTGGATGGTGCCTGTCAAGGAGTAGGGCACCGGCCCCATATACCAGGGGTGTTGGATTCAAGCCCGACCCTGGCCAAAAACTACAAAAAAAAAAAAAAGTGCAGGATTTGAACCAGGTACAGTGGCTCACGCTTGCAATCCTAGCACTCTGGGAGGCTGAGACAGGTAAATTGCTTGAGCTCAGGAGTTCAAGACCAGCCTGAGCAAGAGGGAGACCCTGGGCAGCACCCGTGGATCAAGGGCGCCAGCCCCGTATGCCATGGGTGGCGGGTTCAAGCCCTGCCCTGGCCAAAAATGCAAAAAAAAAAGAGGGAGATCCTGTATCTACTCAAAATAGAAACACCCGCTGGGCATCATGGCAGGCACCTGTAGTCTCAGCTACTCAGGAGGCTGAGGCAAAAGGATTGCTCAAGCCCAAGAGCTGAGGTTGCTGTGAGCCATGATGCTATAGCACTCTACCAGGGAGATGGAATAAGACTATCTCAAAAAAAATAAAAAGTGCAAGATTTGAGCAATCCAGGACTGCTAAATTAATGCTTTCCTGAGCACAGATTTATTAAATGTTGGACTTTCTCAAATCTCTTCTCAGATTTTTTTTTCCCTAGGTAAACTCATCCATTCCACATGTTAATTTACCATCTATACATTGATAACTCTCAAGTTTATATCTTTAGCCAAAGTCTGTCCTTTGAGATGCAGGCCCATCTTGCCAACTGCTTACATAATGTTTTCACGTGAATGTCTATTTCAAAGGCACATAAAACTCAGCATATCCAAGATTCAATAATCTCCCAAACCTCATCTTCCTCCACATTCC
>CAUYRH010095204.1:0-13781 GCA_963574655.1 Perodicticus potto
CTGGCATCACAGCTCACAGCAACCTCCAATTCCTGGGCTCAAGTGAGTCTCTTGCCTCCGCCTCCCAAGTAGCTGGGACTACAGGTGCCCGCCACAACATCCGGCCATTTTTTGGTTGCAGCTGTCATTGTTTGGCGGGCCCAGGCTGGATTCGAACTCGCCAGCTCAGGTGTAGGTGGCTGGTGCCTTAGCTCGTTGAGCCACAGGCGCCGAGCCGTAACTATCCTTAAGAAACTACCACTTGTTGAGTTTTGGTGCTATGTTCAAGAATATCTGCAACAATATGAAACAGCTATTAAAATACTCCTCCCTGGGCCACATCCGTGGCTCAGCAAGTAGGGCGCCAGCTCCATATACCAAGGGTGGCGGGTTCAAACCTGGCCCTGGCTAAACTGCAAAACAAAAAAATAGCTGGCGTTGTGGTGGGCACCTGTAGTCTCAGCTACTTGGGAGGCTGAGGCAAGAGAATCGCCTAAGCCCAGGAGTTGGAGTTTGCTGTGAGCCGTGTGACTCCACGGCACTCTACCGAGGGTGATAAAGTGAGACTCTTGTCTCTGCAAATAAATAAATAAATAAAATAAAATACTCTTCCCTTTTCCAGCTGCATATCTTCGAGAACCTGGATTTTCTTCATATACTTCAACCAGAAGTATATGACTTATCACAGCAGGTTAAATGTAGAAGCAGGTATGGGAATGCCGCAATTTTCTAAGCCAGACATGTTAAAGTCATTTGCAAAAATGTAAAACATTTTTAGTGTTCATTCTATCTTGTTTTGGTTTTAAGAAAGTGTTTTTCTTAAAACATAACATTTGTATTAACTTGAATAGATTTCTTACTGTTACTGGAAAATGAATTAACAAGTATTAAAGTTTTACTTGAATTTTGAAAATGGTACATATTTTAACAAGCTGACGTTAAAGGCGTTCTTTGATTTGTGTTATCGCTACACTATTATTGGTTCATAATTGATGAAAACAACAAAAATAGAAGAAAAAAGATCTAGTGTTCAGTAGCATAATAAGGCAAGGATCATTAATAATAATTTGTTGTACATTTCACAATAGCTAGAAAACTTGAAATGTTCCCATCACAAAGAAACGGATAAATGTTTGAGGTATTGGATATCCCACTTACCCAGATTTGATTATCAGACATTGTACCTGTATACCTAAATATCACAGATCGCCCATAAATATGTACAACTATTATGTATTCATAACATACATAACATACATAACAACGGAAAGAATAAAGTTAGAGTTCTGTGAGGAAAATAGCATAAAGATATCTTACATTTTGATAACTGCTAAACATCAAATGTAAAATTTTATTGGAATTATATCTTCTTAGAAGATGGATGTAGCTGCTTTTCTCCTTGACTTAGTTCATGTGTCTATAGAGAAATATCCCAGTTTCTAGATGAGACAAGAATCAGGAAAAAATTAACATTAAAGGAAGAGGAATTGTTGGTGCTGTGCTTAGAAAAGGCATATGAATCCGTGAGCATTTGGATCCACGACATCTTCCTGCTGAATTAACTTGAATTAAACAAGTGTCTTGGGAGAATAAATATGTAATCAGAGAAATGGCTGAGAGCAAGCTGGAGACACAGCTAAGAGGGGAAGATGAGTATACCTCTACGTTGTTCAATATTCTTTTAGAAAAGTAAAGAAAGTGCTCAATGCATTTGAATAGCTGGCAGGGAAATGTAATCCCAACCTGTGTTCCTTCTACCCAGGATGTAATGTTGAGCTGTTGGAGGTCACTGTGAAACTTTTTACCACTTTGAAAACATGCAAAAATGGCGACTCGCATCCTGATTAGCAGAGATGTAGTGGACAATAGTATCTCAAATTGTCCCACTGCCACCTCAAAGTCTTCACTCTTTTCTTCTGGGCAACACACCCAGATGAGATTCAGTATGGGTAAGAGGTTGACTTTGTTTTGTTTGTTTTCTCTTTTGAGACAGGGTCTCTCTCCATTGCTGGGACTAGAGTGCAGTGGACTCATCCTAGCTCACTACAACCTCAAACTCTTGGGCTCTAGCAATCCTCCTGCTTCACCCTCCTGAGTAGCTGGGACTGCATGCATGTACCGCCACACCCAGATAATTTTTTTTTTTTATTTGTAGAGATGGAGTCTCATTCTTGCTCAGGCTGGTCTCAAACTCCTGGCCTCAAGCAGCCCTTTCACCTTGGCCTTCCAGAGTGCTAGGATTACAGGCATGAGCCACTGAGCACAGCTGAGGTTGCCTTTCTTTTCTAAAGAAGGTATAAGCAGGTGGGAAAGGAGATTTAGGTTTGCTATGCTGGCCACAGCTTGCTCTCAAACAGAACAGTTTAGAAGAGTACAAGGCATGGCTCTGGAAATTGATCACCTGGAAACCAAAAGGAACTGCTATCTCATTCTTTTAAATGTATCCTATGGAATCTAAGTATCAAAGGAATTTGTTAGTCATTATTATCCATTTTAAAAAATACCTGGCAAAGATCTTCTTTGATAGTTGAAATTGAACATTATTTCTCTTCTCATTGAGATCCATCTTTTATCCTTTATGCTTGAAAGCTTTTTATTAATCACTCTGTGATGAAAGTGCCTTCCATGGGGGACTACCTATTTAAAGACCTCCATCTTACAAGTTTATGGTAGGAATTGAGCTCTGCCTAGGGAGACATTTGGTTCTCGCGATGCCTTCTTGAAGGTTGCCAAACATCACATTGGGATTCGTTAGTTTTGCTTTTACTTTTTGGTGGGTTTCATGCATTAGAATGAAGGCCAACTAAGGACTACTTAATACTTTCTGCAAATTCCCTTGCCTTAGATTTGTAGTTGGGATGTTGAAGGAAACGTGTTTTTTTTTTTTTTTCCCCTCTTCTACAACTTTAAGGGAGGGGAATAGATATGCAATCAACTTATTTATCATTAGACTCATCTCCATAGGAATAATATAAGAGGTTGCTAGAGAACATCTTGAACAAAAGCTCCCTTATCCCCCAAATACCTTCCTATTTAGGGCCTTGGTTCTAAAGTTCTTTACCAAAGGATGCATTGTCCCTGGACTTAATAACTTCCTAAGTTTGTTTACTAAGTTGCCCTTCTCCACCAATGAAGGAATTGGGGTAAAAGAACCAAGGGTAGCTGAGTGTGAAAGAAGCTGAGTGAGAGAAGTGCAGAGAAAACATAGCCGCAGAGCTTAAGGGGGGGGAGGAGGGCCAAACACAAAGCAATCTGACTTTATGATTTTGCCTCAGACTAATTTACTATTTATTATAAATGAGCAAGCTTAGCATTAGCGTCAGATTTCTATCAGGGAGGGAAGGAACAGGCAATGGATTCTTTTTTGGAGATAGTTTCACTTTGTCACCCTGGGTAGAGTGCTGTGGTGTCATAGCTCACATCAACCTCAAACTCTTGGGCTTAAGTGATTCTCTTGCCTCAGCCTCCCAAGTAGCTGGGAGTAAAGGCACCTGCCACAACACTCACCTATTTTTTTGTTGTAGTTGTCATTGTTGTTTAGCAGGCCCAGGCTGGGTTTGAATCCGCCAGCCCTGGTGTATGTGGCTGGCCCCTCACCACTGAGCTACAGGCAATGGATTGAAACAAACCAAGGTCTTTTGGGCATGACTCCATATATCTGAGAACCAATTTCATTTAAGCTCTAATGTCAACACATCTGACCAGTTTTATATTTGAATACATTAAAGAAGTCTTGGGTTTCTTATGTTTTACAATGAGATTTTTGAAAGGGAACTATGTAGATTGTATTTAGAGATAGAACCAATTGGACCATTTTAATTAGTGTTTCCCATCTCAATTGATTTGTCCTGGTTGACAGGTAGAAAAGTCTGCAGGTGTGGTGGCTCATGCCTGTAATCCTAGCACTCTTGGGAAGCTGAGACTGGAGGATTGCTTGAGGTCAGGAGTTGTAGAGTTTGAGACCAGTCTCAGCAAGAGTGAGACCACCATCTTTACTAAAAAAGTAGAAAATTGACCAAGCAGGTGGTGCATATCTGTTGTCCAAGCTACTCAGGAGCTGAGGCAGGAGGATCGCTTGAACCTGGGAGTTTGAAGCTGCAGTGAGCTATGAAGATGCTACTGCACTCTAGCCCAGGGCAACAGAGCAAGACCTTCTTAAAACAAAAAAAAGAAAACAAAGATAGTAAAGTCAGTGTAAGTTGACAATCTTTAATAATGTTTTTTCTTTGAGGGGAACATTTTCACACATCCCAATTTTTAAAAAATACATCCTATTTTTTTTAATTGACACATAATTGTACATCTATAGTGATTTTTTGTATTGAGGACATTTAATATCCTACTTCTAGCTATTTGACCAGTCATTTTTATTGCTTATATAAAAAGGCTGTGCTGGCTCGGTGCCTGTGGCTCAAGCAGCTAAGGTGGCAGCCCTCTATACCTGAGCTGGTGGGTTTGAATCCAGCCCGGCCCGCCAAACAACAATGACGGCTGCAACCAAAAAATAGCCGAACATTATGGCAGGTGCCTATAGTCCCAGCACTTGGGAGGCCAAGGCAGGAGAATCACTTGAGCCCAGGAGTTGGAGGTTGCTGTGAGCTGTGATGCCGTAGCACTCTACCTAGGACAACACCTTGAGGCTCTGCCTCCAAAAAAAAAAAAAAAAAGCTATGCCATATGACACACACATACAAAGATGCTACTTTAAAGGCAAGCACTTTAAAGGAAGCTGTCTTCAACAGCTAAGCCTATGGTGAAATTCATTTTAATTCACAGTGTAATGGGTGCTAACCATAGATAACCATCAGATCTCCATGTCAAAAGAGATTCTTTTGAGTGAACTGGGTAACACACAAATTGAATTTTTAGCTGGAGTATTAAAATCATAGGATTTTAGAGCTGTGAGGAAAGCTATTATTTATCTATCAATATTTCTGATTTGTATAAAATAGAAATGAATATGCAGCTGCAAAATTACATCATCTATTGGTCAAACTAATTTAATATTGAAGGTATTAAAGTTAGGATATAATTGAATATGTATATGATTTTAAAACAGCTAAGTGCATGGTAGGGTTTGGTGTCCTGGGTTTCAGTTCTAGCCGTTCTTGCTTTGGGATTTTGATAAGTTCCTTTGCTCATCTATGACTCAGGTTCTCCATCTGTAGAACAGGGATAGTAGAAATACCTCATAGAAATGTTGTCAAGTTAAATAATATAATGCAAATGAAGTACTGAGCACAGTATCTGATGCTGTTACTATTCAATACACATTATTTATTTTTACTTAGATGAGAACAATTTGAAACAAATTACTTTTTTAAATGTTAATTCATATCTCATTTTTAAAAAAATTTTATTTTTTATTAAATCATAGCTGTGTACGTTATACTTATTTTTTTTTAATCAGGTAATGTGGAGTATATACTCAAGTAATATGGAGATATACTCAAATGTTTTATCTTCTTGGTTAATGCTAAAGGTAAAGAAATACTTATTATATTATGTCTAAAAAAATAGGTCAGCATAAACTAG
The DNA here is from genome assembly GCA_963574655.1 of Perodicticus potto. Lineage (NCBI taxonomy): Eukaryota > Metazoa > Chordata > Mammalia > Primates > Lorisidae > Perodicticus > Perodicticus potto. The sequence goes on from CAUYRH010095204.1 coordinate 5,515, forward strand.
AGACTTGGTTATGTTCAATGGACTGATATGTATTAACTTGATTAAGATGTAGTTGCTGTGCTGGAACAAGGCCAAGAGTTGCTGAGATAAAATGAAGTCTTAAGGTACCAGGCATTCAACTCATATTATATTTAGTAATAAAACCCTACATTAATAGCTAAAGGTTTTTGTTTAAATTTAATATGAATCCATCTTTCTTTCACTTTTTAAATGTAAGCCAGGGAAAATATTATAATCGTTTTTCATAGAACTCTACATTGTAAAGACTTTTTGTAAATGTCCACAGGCGTCCTTAGATGAGAATGAATCTATTTGAACAAAACCAGTAATCTGACGGTAATTAAAGTAGTTTTGTAAGGTGCAATAAACAGCCATTGTTGGGTCTACAGACCGTTAGTTTATGCTTTTGTGAAGAAGATGTCTTTTTAGTCCCTGAGCTGTTTTGAAAAATTTCAGAGGCCACAAGTCTGAAAAAAACAAGGACAAGATAATGACTGAAGACACAATTAATCCTGGTGCCACCGCATAGTACAAACTGTTACAGCAGGCAAAGAAAAAGCTGCGCAGGGGTTATAGAAAGAGAAGTGAATGCCCGGTCTTTAACAAAAATAAAAAGCTTACGCGTAGAGTGCTAAATGGATGGAATGAACAATAATTGAGAAACTAAAATAGCATAAGACAAGACATTATGTCGTAAAGAAAAGGCAAATGAAGTTAAAATGTTTGTAGGAAATATGAAATAAAATCTGTGATGTGTATGTGAAGATGAGATTGCATTGAGGGAAACAGTTTTGTTTCTTTAGAGGTGACCTCAGTTGGTGTGTAGGCAAGATTTCAAAAGCCTGTGCCAAACGTCACACATTCCTGCCTCAAAATTCTCTCCCACCATGTAAAGGGGCTGCGCGTTTCAAGGAGCCAGGAAGTAACTGCGGGTATAGACTCTGAAGGTTGGCTTTTATCTGGCAGTAACTGCCTATTTTAATTCGGTGCAAACTTCCCTCACAATGATCTGTGTTTATGATGATGAACATAAACAAGAATAAACAAGACCTTTCTGGGGCTGACTGTTACTCCCGTGGTCTCTAAATATAATACCTGATACTAGAAGCCAAGTCCCAACTTCTAACTATGAAATAGTCAACTTCTCTACCCCAAAGCTGAATGCTCAAGTAGACAGATTTCAGCTACCTCTGCTTCCCACTTTTCCCCACACAACAGATTCAGTCAGGGTTTTAAGGAAATACTCATATATATATATATTTTATCTGTGGCCATTTCACATAGAATTTTAAAATAAAACAATGGAGTATTTAATCAGCCCCAGTTAGCTCTTCTAGATTCTAGGGTAGGTTTTTAATGTCTGTCATTAGAACCTACTGTAACTTCAGACAAGGAAGAAGCATCTTCTTGCCCCTGCAAGAAGTTGGGGGTATTTGACAGAGCTGAGCTCAATTAAAACTATTTTCCAAATTGCATGACAGAGATGTATTGTTCCGAGACAAGTATCTTCCCCTCATTCTCTCTAACCATGTGCAAAGTTTGACACATAGACATAATTGTATTGACTCACACATCTTTTTTTGTTTGTTTGTTTTGTTTGTTTGTTTTTTTGAGAGAGTGTTTCACTCTGTCACCCTGGGCAGAGTGCTGTGGCGTCACAGCTCACAGCAACCACCAATTTTGGGGCTTAAGCGATTCTCTTGCCTCAGCCTCCCAAGTAGCTGGGACTACAGGTGACCACCACAACGCCTGGCTATGTTTTTGTTGCAGTTGTCATTACTGTGTAGCTGGCCTGGGCTGGGTTCGAACCCACCTGCCTCAGCGTATGTGGCCAGTGCTCCACACTGAGCTAACCACTAACCACTGAGCTACAGGCACCCAGCGACTCACACATCTTGGGACACTTCTTACCTGTTTGTGTGGAGGTCATATAGGTTTCCGCTCTTCCTTTTAGGTTGAACATAGCAGTGAATTGTAGAGGCACTGGAGGATCAGATATTGCTCTTAAGGCAATCTCATCTGAATGATATACCATTTGAAAATTCCACCTGCCTCATTCACTGAAATCTCTTCACATGAAATACTTAAACTTTTAAAAATGAGTCTGGGCTGGGGGCGGTAGGTCACACCTGTAATCTTAGCACTCTGGGAGGCCCAGGCAGGTGGAATGCCTGAGCTCACAGGTTAGAGACCAGCCTGAGCCAGAGCCAGAGTTCATTTCTAAAAATAGCTGAGCATCGTGGAGGGCAGCTGTAGTCCCAGCTACTTGGGAGGCTGAGGCGAGAGAATCTCTTGAGCCCAAGGATTTGAGGTTGCTGTGAGCTATGATGCCACAGCACTCTACCAAGGGTGACAAAAGTGAGACTCTGTCTCTAAATAAATAAATAAATAAGTCTGTATGCATACCCGGTTATGAGGAATTTATCCACGAAGCAGTGAATCTGAGCTAAAGTTCTAATGCTTGGAATCTGGAATAGGGTTGTCAGATTTGGCAACAGACATACAAACAAATAAATACATGATATTAACGATACAGGTAAATCAGAACATCATGTAAATAATGATTTTTTTTTTTTTAGTTTGTGTATGACTGTACAACAGTGGGGAGGTACTTATAAAATATTCACTGTACAAAATTTAAAGTTAACCAGGCATCCTGTATTCTTTCTGGCAACCCTATCTTGGACCCATTGTGGTTTAACAGTTAAGAAAGATTATCTGTGATTTTAAGGCCAAGTAGTGGGGGCCCCAAGGGGTAAAACAGCTTTTAGTTTGGTTATTTCACTGTGGTATTTCTCAGGTCCAGCTGAGAGGAGTCAAGGTTGCCAAGGGCATTTTCACATTTTCTCTCCTTGTTCTCTCCATGAAGGCATTTTCCTCTGGTTTTTCTGTTTCTGCCATGTCTTTCATTAAAATACATATTCAAATAACTGTCACTTGGAAATACTCTATTATAATATTTTTTCATTATGTGTAAATTACTGATTAGCTGGCTTATTTACTTCCCCCTCACAGAGTGAATCTGTATTGGTAGGAATTCAGGTATCAATTTGTGGTAGGTGGGAGAAAAAATTGGGGGTTGGGGTAGTGATTCTTAAAATATTTTTAGAATAGGCCAAATTCTGGTAGATCCTAAATATTAACACTGTAAACCTACAGCTGATGACTCTATGAAAAGTCACTTGTCTTAACTAACATAGATGAGTGACAGGTTTATACCTCAGGCTCCTGCCTTCTAGCAACTTGGGATGGGGGATCCAGAATATACTTTACCATTGAAACTTTATTATAAAAAATTTCAAATACAACAAAGTTGAAAGAATCGTATAGTGAAAAGTCATATACCTGCCCTGCAGAGCCTGCAATTAATATTTTGTTAGAGTTTATTTATCACATATCTATCCATCTTTCCACCCCTTTTTCCATCCATCAATACATCTTATCTTTCATGTACTATATTTTAGAGTAAGTTAAAAATATTAATACACTTCGACCATTTGAGCAAGTTTAACACTAGCCAGAACTCAATTATTTATATATAATTTTTTAATTTTTTTTATTAAATCAAAGTTGTGTACATTAGTGCAGTCATGGGGCACAATGTGCTGACTTCATATACAATCTGCAATGTTTTCATCAAACCGTTTAACATAGCCTTCATGGCCTTTTAATCACTATATGAAGACATTTGTATTCTGCATTTAGTAAGTTTTACCTGTATCCTTTTAAGATGCACTGTAGGTGTGGCCCCACTAATTAACCTCCCTCCACCTCATCCTCCCCCCTCCCCTCCTCTACCTTGCCCCTTTCCCCATATTCTTGTGCTTATAGTTGGGTTATAACCTTCATATGAAACCTATAAATTAGCTTCATAGTAGGGCTGAGTACATTGGATACTTTTTCTTCCATTCTTGAGATACTTTGCTAAGTATTTACGTATAATTTTAAAGGTTAAAATTATATATAGTCAAAGATACTTATCTTAAATGTACTCTTTGGTACATTTTGAAAATTACGTAAACCTGTGTAACCTAATCTGTGTAGGATCTAGAACGTTATCATCACCCTAGAAACTTTCCTCATGGCTCATTTCAGAATAGGCACCTGCTGTTTTGTTCTTCAACACAGATTAGTTTCACCTATTCTGGAACTGCGTGGCAATAGACCTATACAATCTATACTCCTTGGTGTAAGCCTTCTTTCACTCAGCATCAAGCTTTTGAGATTTACCCAATGGTTTATTCTTTTTAATGATGAGTAGCATTTAATTTTACGAATACACCATAGAAAGTTTCTGGTATCTGAGGTGTTTCCAGTTTATAGTTAGTAGAAATAAAGCTGCTATGAATGTTCCCCTTTATGCCTCACTGTGGACATGTTCTCTCCCCTCTCCCCCAGCCCCTTCTTCTCCCCCCTCCCTCCACACCCTCCTTCCGACTCCCTTGGAGTAAATGCTTGGATGTGGGTTCAACCAGGTTTGGGAAGCATCTTGGAAAACATTGGTTACCATTTCGTCTTTGTTCTAAGGTGCAAATCTAGATTTATTTTAGTTTTTCTCTTGGCTCCTTCTCACTTTGCTTTTAGAGCTCACAGCTCTAGACCCTCTCGAAAGTGTTAGAACCAGCCTGGGACACTCTGGATCCCTGGAACTTGCTTAGAAGAAATAAGTGATTCTTCTTCTTCTTCTTCTTTTTTTTTTTTTTAAAAAACACGGTTACTTATTTTGCTCTTTATTTTTGCTTACTATTACTAATTTTCTACATTTATTGTTTAAAGTATGGCTGTAAGCTGACATACAGTTCAGTCATAAAATCAGATTTCCAAAGAGAATTGACTGACATAGGGAAAGAGGCTTTCTTACACATAATTAATAAGAGGGAAGTTTGCTAAAATGTTGTACATCTATTGATGTAACTAAAAAGTGAAAAGCGTTTAAAATGCAAAGTGATATTATCATTTTGTGGGCACAATGTTCATGCTGTTAGATGAGGAAAAAAATCAGATTACAAAGTAGAATGTGATCTCAATGTTTAGTTAAAAAATCATTGTTTTACATCTATCTCTTTTTTTGATTCTGGGCAGAAAAACATATCTGGAAGGAGTGAACCTAAAATGTTATCCCTGATGGCGGAACTGTGAGTCCTGTTTTGAATTTCATATTAACGCATGTAAGTGGCTTATTCTATTCTGCACGTGTGATACATGTACGAGGGCCTTTTTCACAGTCAAATAAGATCATGAGAATGAATGTGCTGTTGACTTATGGTTCTACTCACGGAGCATGTGTGTGGTTGATGCTGTGTTATGGTTTGGCAATATAAAGATGAATCAAGCTTGGCTCCCGATTTCAAAGACTTGAAATAGATAAGACAAATGGCCATTGTAATGCAATGTGATAAATATTTTGGTAGAGGTGAGTGTAGGGTGTTATGGCGGTACCTTACATAGGCACTTCACCAAAGGTGGAGGGCATCAAAAATAATTTTCCAGAGGATATGAAAACTACATCAGGTTGTGATGAGCAGTTAAACAGGCAGGCAGGAGAGCAAAGTGTGTTGTGGGCAGACGGACTGCTGAGAAGGGCTGGGAGAGATTGTGAGTGGTGCTGCAAGAAGCTAACTGCTGATAGATGAGCCTAGAGAGAAGATGGAAGCAGATCCTGTGCAGTTTGTAGGTTCAGTTGAGAAGTTTGCTCTATGTAAAGCTTCTGTGCACCTTATATACATACACATATGAGCAGTAGCTTATCTCCGTGTCCATTATGAAAAACTGAAAAAACTCCTGTTCTGTGCCTTAAGCACATGTGTATTTTTCAAGGAAGGTTGTTTACCACCGGTGACGCTGGGTGACATTTTCTCAGGAAAAAAAAATAAAAGCAAGTGATTCGGTGTCAGGCCGCATTTGAAGGGAAATTTCAGAATCTTTGCTAGAACTGGGTAACTGCTGACCCTAGCATCCTTAAATTAACCTCTCAGGAAATGCAAGATTTATAAGTTGCGGCCTTTTTTTTTTTCTTTTGGAAAAAAGGTCTTAATAATTCAAAGAACTTTTTAATGATTTTAAAAGTGCATGTTAAGTACTTGATGGATTGGATCAATTCAGTCTTTGTAGTGCTGCGTGTCGACATCCTCCTCTTGACATATGGAAATTTGACAGATGCACAGAAATGCTGCCCAGGATGGGACGTTTCTTTATGGCATTTCCTTGTGCGTTTCACTGAAGAAAAGAAATGTGTATGTGCACTTTATAGTGAGTCATTAACCGTAAAACAAGCTTATTCACAAACCTGCTTTGATCTGGATTTCCTGTGATTTATCTTGGCTGTCTTAGCATGCACTGAACCCCTGATTGTTATTAACTTCCCAAATATTTACATCACTCCAGATAATCAATGCTTATCACAGTCAATACAGATGTTACAAGATTCTAGGAGAAAGATGGCGTCAGCATAAGAACATTTTAATTATTACAGCATGTGTTTTCAACTGTTTCTTTTGTTTACAGCCTCTGCTAACAAAGCTACTGTATGTGTCTAATTCATACAAAGTATTGAAATGATAAGACACGTAAATTATAGCATTTCCCACCAAAGACTTGAAGCACTAGTGTGCAACTGTATGACGGTACTAATGTTTGTTTAATTAATTTGAATTATTCTGGTTAGACTGTATTTTCAGTTTCTGTTCCCCTGAGCCTGTACTCTCTGCAGGGTTACTTAACTGTTATGTAAAACACATTTGCTTGTGGATATTTTAAGGATACAAACTATTTGATTTGAACTAACATACCAACTCTGTTAATGAAATCACAAGGTGGGCTATTAAGGAAAAATTAACTCTATTTTATTTGTCTGGCAAAATTCTGTTTGGTTTGTAAATTTGATTTTCAAGAATCCCACAGCTCATTTCTGTCTATGCTGAATCTGAAACACTCGAAAGAGCTGTGAGACCCGGGGTATATACTTTTCTGATTCCCTTCCATATATTTCACAGCCACTATTCCTGCAGAGTTGAAAATTGCATTTTGGAGAACAAATGAGCAGGATCAGTTTGCTGGTGCAACAAATGTGTGTCTCGTCCTTCTCCAGTAATTTAGCTCACCATCTCCCTTGTAAATGTTACAGTTCTTGCAAGATGTGTTCACGTTCCCTCTGTGTGTTCAAAGAACGCATCAGGCTGCTGCCTCAAAGGCGGCAGCACAACAGTTAGGTTGTGTGGCGGGTTCAATAGGAGAATCAGCCACATCCACACCGCCCTTAGCTCATTTTCACCTGAAGGCTAGATGCAGAGAGAAAGAAAGTCATGGTTAAAAGTGAAAGTCTGCCTTTTTCTCCTTCGTTTTATAATGAATATTTGCTCTGATGCAATAAAATGCCCTTGCCCCTTCCCAGATGTGAGGCTGAGCAAATTGTGAACTACTTTGTCAGCGAATGAGGTATCACAGGGACTTGGTATTTAAATGTTACTCACTGCTTCTGTTCAATCAAAAATGATGAATAAATGAATGATTAGGCAGATGGCAAACCTCTTATTTTATTTATTTATTTTGAGACAGAGTCTCACTATGTTGCCCTCAGTAGAGAGCTGTGGCATCACAGGTCACAGCAACCTCAAACTCTTGGGCTTAAACGATTCTCCTGCCTCCGCCTCCCAAGTAGCTGGGACTACAGGCGCTCACCACAATGCCCCACTATTTTTGCATTGCCGTTGTTATTGTTGCCTCAGCTGGCCTGGGCCGATTTTGAACCCACCAGCCTTGGTGTATGTGGCTGGTGTAACCACTGCTATGGGTGCCAAGCCTAAAAATGAAATTAATACATAATACTCTAGATTTGGGTAAGATAATCAAAGGAATTTAGTAATGATGATATTTTAAGGAATAGTCTTGCTGGAGAGAATGTAGAAAGTATTATCATTTCTCCTACCTATCATCTTATCTAGAGGAAATATCTGGTAATATCAAAGCTCTGCCGACAGGTAAGATCCTCCTCCCCCCCCTTTTTTTATTTTCATCTGGCTTTTATTTTCAGTTTCCTTGTTTTGTTTGTTTGTTTGTTTGTTTTTTTCCATTGTCCTTCCTCCTAACGATGCGCGGGCCGGTCGGTGTTGGGTTTTTTCCTGGTGGTAGAGACGGGGTCTTTTCTCTGGCTCACTCTTGCTGGTCTCGAACCGTGAGCACTGGAAATCCACCCGCCTCGGCCTCCCACAGTGCTGGGATTACAGACGTGCACCACCACGCCCAGCCCCCCCACCCCCTTTTTTTTAAAG
>CAUYRH010095205.1:0-22102 GCA_963574655.1 Perodicticus potto
TGAGCTGTGATGCCATGGGATTCTACCAAGGGCAACATAGTGAGACTTTGTCTCAAAAAAAAAAAGAAAGAAAGAAAGAAGGAAAGAAGGAAGGAAAGGGAGGGAAGGAGGGAGGGAGGGAGGGAGGGAGGGAGGGAAGGAAGAAAAGAAGGAAGGAAGGAAGGAAGGAAGGAAGGAAGGAAGGAAGGAAGGAAGGAAGGAAGGGGAAGGGAAGGGAAGGGAAGGGAAGGGAAGGGAAGGGAAGGGAAGGGAAGGGAAGGGAAGGGAAGGAAGGAAGGAAGGAAGAAAGAAACTAGCCAAGCATTGTGATGGGTGCCTGTAGTCCCAGCTACTTGGGAGGCTGAGGCAGGAGGATCACCTGAACCCAGGAGTTTGAGGTTGCTGTGGGCTAGGCTGATACCATGGCACTCTAGCCAGGGCATGGAGTAAGACTGTCTCAAAAAATAAAAAAATATGAGAGACAGAGGCAACATGGGGAAGGGTTTGACTTGAAAGCACAACCACCACCACGAGGCTTCTCAATAAGCCCAAGAGTGAGATGATCCCAGAGGAGCTACAGAAGCAGGAGGAAGAAGAATTTAACACTGGTCCGCTCTCTGTGCTCACACAGTCAGTCAAGAACAGACCCAAGTGCTTATCAATTGCCACAATAACAAGAAACGCCTGGCTCAGGTGTAGGCCAGCACTGTGGCATGGTGCCGGCGAAAGTGAAGGAAATACAGACTGAGGTCCCCAAGAACGGGAAGGGTAAGGGGAAGTCCAGCCAGTCAACAAAGGCCGCTGCATCTCCAAGATGTTCCTGTGTGGGGACTCGGTCATTGTGGTCCTGTGAAACCCACTTATTGCTGAAAAATAGAGCCTTCTTCCCCGCTGACAACTTGCTCCCTCGTCCTACGAAGGCCTGCTCTTTGTGATGGGAATAATAAAGCCCTGTGAGTTTTTTTTTCTAAAAATAAATAAATAAATAAATAATACCATGCTGACTCAGGCATGACAGATGTTAAAATATTGGAGTTAGGCTGGGTGGGTGGCTCACACCTGAAGTCCTAGCACTCTGGGAGGTCAAGGCAGGTGGGTTGCCTGAGCTTAGGAGCTCGAGACCAGCCTGAGCAAGAGTGAGACCCCATCTCTACTAAAAATAGAAAAACTAGCCATGTGTTGTGGCAGGCACCTGTAGTCCCAGCTACTTCAGAAGCTGAGGCAAAAGGATCGCTTGAGACCAAGAGTTTGAGGTTGCGGTGAACTATGATGCCACGGCACTCTACTGAGGCCAACAAAATGAAACTGTCTAAAAATAATAATAATAATAAAGAAAATAAAATAAAATATTGGAGTAATGCAGAAATTATCATGGCCCTTGCACCAGAGGGGAGGCACTGGTTTGGCATGACTGAATAATTTGTAATATATATGTAATATTTCTTGGTTTTTCAAAAATAGTCAATAGAGTAGTTAAAAAAAACTGGAAGTAAATTAATCAAATGGTGGTAATTCTAGTTGTAAGAACATGAATGATATTTCTTCTTGATATTTTCTATTTTTTATTTTTTTGATATTTTTAATTTTTTGTTTTATTTTCTAAAGATAAAATAGAAAAGCCTAAGAATAATAAAAGAAGCTCACACAAACTACTTGAAACTCCAGGGCTTCATAAATGTAATCTTGTTTAATCTTCCCCACGACTCTGTGAGACCTAGTTATTTTTCTCATTTTCAAGTGTGTAAACTGAGGCTGAAGCTATTGAATAAACTCCTCGAGGTCACACAGCTAGTAAATGAATGAATCAGGACCCGAACACGGTCTTTAGACTCCAGATTCCACACTCCTTCACCCACTTGCCATTCCCTCTGCAGGAACAGAATCACTTTCTAACAGCTAAAGAACAGGATACATTCGAAGGAACTCCTCAGAGTCTCTTCTGCTATTGCCCAGGATGGTGACAGAGCAACAAACTCCTGTGAGTGACCAGAAAAAGGACCTGGGTCATACGAGACTCAGAGACAGGTGACTCAGGACACAAGATCCTTATGGAATAATGACTGAGGGTTACCCATGAACTCAAAGAAACCTCAGGCTGGAGCTCAGTAGTAGGCCCTACTTTTTTAAATCTCCTCTGCATAACACCTGTAATGCATAGGTCTACATGCAATCTGGATTTGTCACCTATGTAGGAAAGGCTTTTAGGGTCTTTATTCCAGTTATTATTGCTGAATTACAAATTTGTCCCAAGCTTAAAATTACCATATTATTTTAATCATGATTCTATGGGTCAAAAGTTCAGGAAGAGTATGGCAAGGCAGTTCTCACGTGGAGTCTCTCTTATGTTTACAGTCAGATGTTAATTGGAGCTGCAGTCATCTGAAGGCTTGACAGGGATGGATGTCCAAAAGGTCTCATTCCCTTGATTGGCAGTTGATGCTGACTGAATGGGCTGTCAGCTAGTGAACTCATGCGTGACTCTCCACGATAGCCAACTCAGGGGAGTTGGACTTTATCCCTGGCATTTAGCTTCCTTCGGGACAAGCATCTCAAAAGAACCAGTCAGTAAACAGCAAGACTTTTTTTGATCTAGCCTAAGAAGTCATAGTACATGTCCATTGCATCCTGTTGGTTACAAATGAATCATTAGGCAGTCTAAATTCAAGAGGAAGAGAAATAGTCTCCAGCTCTTGATAGGAAGTGCCAGGTCACGTTGTAAAATTCCACGTGAGATGAAAAATTGTGTTTCAGCCGCCTCTAGAAGATAAAATTTGCCTCAGTCATTTAATCCAATGTGTCCCAACCTTTGTCCCCTCATAGCACAAACTGAAAGCATTAATGTGTATATGGCTCATGACACATCAATTGGAAAGCTCTGGCAGGCTATCTATGATTAAGAAAGCTTCCTTTCCTTACTTTACAGCTAGTGTGCATTCAAGGGCAAGATTCCTCACATGTTTCTCTGGGTAATTCTTGAGCTAGCAGGAAAGAACATTCCCAGCTGTGCCTCCTTTATACTATAGATATCTCTACTATAAGGATTTTTTTTTTTTTTTTTTGGTCCAAAAGCTTTGAGATACTTTTTCATCTTATCTCCTCTAAACATCAAAGGAGAGAAAACATGCATTCTATATGCATTGGATCTGTTAAAAATGTATGCTACCAATCAAAAAGAATAATAACTTCATTAGACTGAACACTTGAAATACGTTAAAATTCATGAGTTCAAAATGATTTCAAAACAACAGTGACAATAATAGAAATCAATACAGCAATCCTATGGAGTTTTCCAGGGCACTAAATCATTCAGAAAACTGGAACATAAAGGGAAAGGATGAAACATTTATCCTTCCTTTTCTATATGAACTATACTTCACAGTATGCCAGTTATCAATGCACTCCCCCTCAGCTCTAAGCCCACCCTTCATCGCTCTGCTTTGCCATTCTGGAGCAGTACCCTGTAAACATGTCTCCGATTGTCCGCTGGTATAATGGCAAGCTTTTGTCAGTAGAGGGCGCTGGAGGGACATTGCAGGAGAAAGGAATTTCTCTTTCTGGCTCCAGCCAGCTTTTCTTTCAGCTTCTTCAGGGCACAATAGCCAACAGAATGGAGGACACAGCACCTCTGTGGGCAGCTTTCTACCAAGCTTTGTCACCCATCCACTCCCAGCAGGCAGTTTCTTCCTTGCCAGCCTCACCTTAAGTACTTCAGTGAAATGTCTCCACTACCAGAGAGTAGAAGACTTTCTTTGAGTTTGTCCCTTCTTTGAGTCTTCTGATTCCACTCTAGAAGTAGGGGCTGTTTCCTATATCTGCTATTCCTATATTCTTTAGAGGTTCTCAATCCCTAGTTGATAATTTCTTCTACTAAAATTTTCCTATTCTAATCACTGTGTTGTTTTTGTCTCCTGTCTGGACCCTGACTGATTCACACAGTAACCAACTAGTTAATGAGGGAAAGTTTTTCTGTATACAAGAAGACCGGCTAATAAATGTGCAAGGGAAGAGGGAATTAGAATATCTTACAGTTAGGAAATATATATATATATATATATATATATATATATATTGATCATCAGGTGCAGTGGCTCACATCTGTAATCCTAGCACTTTGGGAGGCTGAGATGGAGGGATTGCTTGAGCTCAGGAGTTTGAAATCAGCCTGAGGAAGAGTGAGACCCCATCTCTGCTAAAATAGAAAAAATTATCAGGGTGTTATGGCAGGTTCCTGTAGTCCCAGCTACATGGGAAGCTAAGGCATGAGGATCACTTCAGGCCAAGAGTTTGAGGTTTCTGTGAGCTAGGATGAAGCCAGTGCACTGAACTGCAGGGTGATAGAGACTCGGTCTCCAAAACAAATAAAAAAGAAGTCCTTTTCTTATACAGATATATATTTAAGGAGCTTTCTTTGTTTTTTTTTTTGTTTTTTTTTTGAGGGAGGGTCTCACTCTGTCACTCCTGCTAGAGTGCAGTGGTATCATCATAGCTCACGGCAACCTCAAACCTGGACTCAAGTGATCCTCCTACCACAGTCTCTAGATTCTACCGAGTAGCTGGGATTACAGGCATGCACCACCACGCCCAGCTAATTTTTCTATTTTTTTGTAGAGATGGGATGCTGCTCTTTCTCAGGCTGGTCTTAAACACCTGTCCTCAACAGGTCCTCTTTCCTAGACCTCCCAGAGTGCTAGGATTACAGGCATAAGGACCAGTAACAGCCAGCCTATTTAAGTATTTTTGAATAAGTGATATAAAGTCTGGGATTGTTTTTTAAAAAAATGGCTCGGTGCCTGTAGCACAATGGTTATGGCGCCAGCTACATAACAATGAAAGTGAGCAGTTCAAACTTGGCCCAGGCCAGTTAAACAACACTGACAACTGCAACAACAAATAGTCAGGCGTTGTGGCGGGTGCCTGTAGTCCCAGCTACTTGGGAGGCTGAGGCAAGAGAATTGCTTGAGCCTAAGAGTTACAGGTTTGGCACTCTACTGAGGGAGACATAGTGAGACTCTGTCTCAAAATAATAATAATCATAATAATAATCCAGCAAGAGGTGGGGTGATGGAAATTGTAGATAAAGTGAAATTTGCCTTATGTTGATAAATGGTGAAGCTGAATGATAAGTGAACAGGGATTATTGTAAACATATTCCTTATATTTAAACACACTTTAATGTATGCTTGAAAATGTCACAATAAAAGTTTAATGAAATAAAATATATGCTACCATAGGTGGCATGTTATCTGCATCTTAATCATAACCAAATTAATACAGTAGATTGCAGTTTACAGGGCTCTTTTCATGCACAATTTAATATAATCCTAACCTCAGGCCTACAAGGTAGATTTTATTATCTTCATTTCACAGGGAACAATTTCAGGGTGGTTGAGTCAATGGCTCAACATTGGGAGGCAAACATGGGATTCAGATCCACGTCTCTGCTTTCTAAATCCCGTGCTCCACCGGAAAGGGAGAAGAAAAGCTGGGCGTTGCTAACGTCTGAGCCTTAGAAAAATAAGAACAATGTTTAGCTTTCTTAGTACTTCGGAAACTTAGGTCTGATAATTTCTAGAAAAGTGCTTGTAAATTGGAAAGTATCTTATAAATTTAGATCAGCCCGTAAAGACTAGTTTTCTAGAAAGGGACACTACAGAAATAGAAAATGGAGAGCTCTGTGGGGCTGGTTGGGAGCAGTGTGCAGTTTGCTCTTGACAACCCCCATGTTCTCTTTCTGCAGACTTCACATTCCACAATCCACTCCTTGGGTCAATGTCAATATTAACTGATAATGCTGAAGATGTCTTTCCTGTGGCATATTGGAATGCCTGCCGTCGCCCCTGGTACGCTGCGTTGTTACAAAGCTTGTGGGAGTGGAGGCTTCTCAGCAGCTGTTTATAACAGAAAGTTTTATGGCTTGTTTTTAGGCTGGTAAAATGAGTATGAAACAACATGGTGTTTTCTGCTGTTGTCCAGAATTCCCTATTAGATTATTTACACTAAGTCATTGGTACCCATGAATTTTCATCAAGCACCACTGCAAAACAAATGAGATGCTTTTGATTCTCCATGGGGAGAAAATGGAGTGGTACAGATAAAATGAATGATATTATCAACTACTACAAAAACAATAACAAAACCTCTTTGGGGACTGGGCACAAACATCTACACTGCCACATCAGCATCCAGCAACCACTTCAAAACATCTTGCTCTGAAACACACATTCCATGATGGCAACAGAATTCTGCCACTGTACACTAAAATACTAGTGGCAGCACTTAACTATAACTATATATTTTGTTTGAAATATATAAGTTAAGACATCTCATGCGCAATTCTTTCTTTTATACCAATAATTTTAGCCATACATAATTTTGGAAGTCATTTAACCTCTCTGTGTCTCCGTTTTCTTAGCCTTAAGTTACAAATAAAAATAATATCTATCTCAGCTGGGCAAGATGGCTCATGCCTATTATCCTAGTACTCTGGGAGGCTGAGGCAGGTGGATTGCCTGAGCCCAGGAGTTCAAGACCAGCCTGAGCAAGAGTGAGACCCCATCTCTACTAAAAATAGAAAAATTAGCCAAGTGTTGTGGCAGATGCCTATATTCCCATCTTAGGAAGCTAGGAAGCTGAAGCAAGAGGATGGTTGGAGCCCAAGAGATTGCAGTTACTCTGAGCTATGACACAATGGCACTCTACTCAAGGTGACAGAGTGAGACTGTGTCTCCAAAAATAATAATAATAAAATATCTATCTCATGGGTTAAAAATTAAATAAGAACATAAGTTTAAATGTATGTTGTGCCTTGCTCGGGGCCTGACACAAAGCACGTACTAAATGTTAGCATCTCTTTGAACGTAAGAGTTATACTTATTGTACAGAGTGGCCACAGACTTTATGGCCACCCTGTATTGTGCACTTAAGTCTATAATTGCCATAGACATTCAGATACTGCAGGAGAAAGGTGTGATTGCTGAGCCCCAGTGGTACTGCAAACAGAAGGCCCAAATTCTGGTGCCTGGAGATGTGATAAAATCTTGATGCTGACTATGTGGGGTTTACTGCATTAGTTGTTCAATTTTTCTGAATGTTCCAAAGCCGTTATAATTAAATGTTGAAATGCAATTAAAATTTGGTAGCCCCTGTGAACTGCTATGGCCGTGAGTAGACTTGTAGCACCGATTGAAATCAACCGAGCACTAGATACACAAACCCATTGCATGAGCCCCAGGGAGAGAACCATGAAGGTGGTGGGGGGCTGGGGGAGACGGAGGGAGGGGGTGTGGTGGGCATGGTGCTGGAACCCCAGCTCCCAGGGAGACTTCGCTAGAGCAGCCAGGAAAGTTTGCCTCACTTGGAACATGTGTACGGGGCTTCTCCCTGCCAGGCAAACAGTGCTCATTTCCAGTTCTGCTTCCATCCTGCCTGGGGGGGAGTGCAGTACAAATAATTAATCTGCTCTCACAATGGAAAAGTTTGAGAAAATGGAAAATGGAACTTCTGGAGCTAGTAAGAAAAAAAAAGAAAAGGAAAGAAAAGCACCTCTCTCTTCAAGAGCAGAATTAAAAGGTGAAATTTTAGAATTACTATAAATGTGGGTCTCGGGTGTCCTGAAAATAGGGCGTATGTGACTGCTGAGTGTTGTGTGGGTGATTCATTGGAACGGGGGGGGGGGTGGCTTTGGTTTAATAGATCACTCAAGACATGGGGAGGACAGTATGGTACAGACTTACATCAAATACAGAGTAGGGGTTGCCATGCTCACGATTACCTAGGTATGGTTCCCTTAAAACTTATGCAAATGACAGTATTTGTATCTGGACTCTAGACAGAGGTTTAAATATTGTAAATATCATTGAAGCCAATAAAAGTCTGTGGAGCACCTACTGTTTCCAATGTGAATACATGTGGAGTACAACCAATAATACTTTTGCTGCAATGTGTCGGTTTGGAATTCCAGAAATGTATCATATTCAAGTGTTTTGCGAGCACAATCACTGACCCCATACCTCTCTTCCAGAAACAAAGGGGTCTTCACCGTTGTGCAAGATCAAATCTGTGGCAACGCTGAGGCGTTACGTTCAGTTGGCTAAGAATTCTAACTATTCTCCAGTTGTATTATCTGAGTGATATACTTAAAAAAAAAATAGTTCGTGAAGTAAAAATGCCAAAGGTTTGAAAGGAAATAAACTGGAAAAAAGTCTACCTTCATATAATACCCCAAGTCTTGCTCCCCAGAGGTAACCCTGGTAATAGATTTTTGCACACACTGTAAGAAAATTTTTATGCATCTGCGGTCTATGTGACCCAGATGGTGGCTGTCCTCATCTATTTGGCTAACTCTCTTTTGGCCCCATGCCATCCTTGACACAAAACTCAGTTCCTTGACCAGCATTTACAAGTCATCCCATCACACCAAATGCATCCTGATTTTTAAAGTATTATTAAAGATTGATGGGGTTGGACAGCATCAGCAGACCTCTCTCTCTAATAAAACACAAAACCGTGTTCAGCACGCCTTTCCACGTCCTGCCAACCCACACCACACCCTGGATGTGCTCCTCTCCGGCCTCCGTCCAGCCCACAGCATACCCTGGATGTGCTCCTCTCCGGCCTCCATCCAACCCACAGCACACCCTGGATGTGCTCCTCTCCGGCCTCCGTCCAGCCCACAGCATACCCTGGATGTGCTGCTCTCCCGCCTCCAGCCTCCCCATCCTGACACAGGCCCCCTGCTGCTCCTGTCCTGCCTCTCCCTAGGTCTCTACACTCCATCCCAACCACCCCAGCTATAAGGACACACTACATTTTATCTGGTCTGTCCCTTTGGGGTGGATATTTATGTTGATTCTAATTTTCTTTTGTTGTTGATAAACAATGTCATAGTTAATATATTAGGAGATATACATTTGTGCATCTTCTAATATATTAGGAGTTTGTTGTGGGTTTGTTGTGGGGTAAATTCTTAAAAGTACAATGTCTGAACCAAGGACATACACATTTTGCAATTTGGATATATTGTGACAATTTGCCCTGTAAAAAAAGGAAGGACGGAAGGAAGGAAGGAAGGAAGGAGCACTCCTGTAGGGCGTAGGAGCACACACAGGGTTTCTCCACACTCTGGCCAACATCAGACATTAAAAACTTGTCACTGGTCCACCCACCCCTGGGCTGCAGCTCCAGAGTCACTACTGGGCCCATCACCTGCTGTGTGGTGTCACTGGAGCTAAAGTGGTCATAGCTTTTCTATCACATTGACTTTGGAAGAGTCAGACTTCTCTTCAAAAACCACAAAATCAGATATTTCTGATAATATTCTCTAAGCAGGAGCCACCAAACTAAACACCTCTGAGGGCCTGTCACCAAGAACCCCCAGTTTGAACACCTGGCAGCCGGCAGAGTTCCCTGCATCTGGAGGAGTGGAGACTGCACCATCCCTCTGGCCCCACCCGCCTCCCTGGAGTGGTCTTGGCATCCAGGAAAGGAGAGTTCCAACGCCTTTCACCATCGGCCTCGCCAAGGGCAGCTATTGATGTGTCCCCTGGAAGATCTGGTTTCCAGGAACCTGGCCTGCCTTCATGAAGGAAAGGCAAGGGCGGTGAGGATGGTGGCTGACTGGTAAATTATCAGGACTCAGTGACCTTTGAGGACATGGCTGAGAGCTTCCCCCAGGAGGAATGGGCCTTGCTGGACTCAGCTCAGAGGTCTGCACAGAATTGTGATGCTGGAAACCTAAAAGACCCTGGCCTTGGTAGAAGTATAGCTCCTCCTCTGCGTGTGGGTCTGTCATCTCTCGCACAGGCCTCCTCTGTGGGCCAGTCTCCCTGTGCACAGGGGCCTCTCCAGCTCACGCCCAGACCCAGCTTGTGTTGCCTGGAGGGAGAGGAGCAGTGGACCACAGTGCAGAGGACAGAGTCCCACGAATGGCCACCTGAAACCAATGGATTCGCACTTTGGCAGAATATTATTTGTTTAAAAACATCAAATGGGATTCAGACGGCAGGCATCCCCACCACTGAACGTGGGAGGGAGACAAGTCCTCACTCTGCAGTGACAGTGGGAGGTGTTCCTGCTACTGTCCCGCCTTCAGCACACACCGGGGCACACAGAGAGGAACTCTGTAAAGGGAAGCAGTGTGGATTGCCCTCACCCACCCCACAGGCCGAGCTGTGCCTGCAGATACGCATGCTGCAGGGAGTAACCACATATGTGAGAATGGGGAAAATTCTGTAGACCTCCTTCTGACTTTAAAATTCACACGCAAACCCACGCTGGAGAGAAGTTCTGTGAGTGTAAGGAATGTGGGAAATTCTTTAGATGTGCCCCAAACCTTAATGGTCACATGCAAACCCATTCTCAAGAAAAACCCTATGATCTTATGGAATGCCAGAAGTCACTCACTCTCTCGTCCAGCTTACGTGCACATGTAGAAATTCACAGAAGAGAGAGAAACCTTATCAACATAAAGGCCGTGGAAGAGCCCTCCCCACATGCTCAGGCCCCTCTGACCACAGGCACACACACCAGAGAGAGGTGCTGTGAACACGAGGAATGTGGGAAAGCCCACAGTTGGTTTTATCTACTAACTGAATGTTTAAAAACTCACAGGTGGTAGAAGCTCTTTGAATGAAAGGTATATGGAAAATCTTTTAGAAATTCCTCATGCCCAAATAACGATGTTCAAAACCACCTGGGAGTAAAGCCCTATAAATGTGAGTATTGTGGGAGAGCCTTCACAGTGTGCTGTGGCCTCTGGACATGTGCGGACTCAAGTTGCAAGAAGCTGTAAGCATGCAGGCGTGCAGCAAAGCCTTTTGCACATCCTCAGCTCTTACTGAGCTTACAAGGACTCATGGGAGAGAGAAACCCACCAATGTTACACAAGAGTCCACACTGGGGAGAAGCCCTGCCAATGTCAGGACTGTGGGAAAGCCTTCAGGGTCGCCACCTGCCTGACTGAACACACAAGAATCTGCACTGAGAAGAAGCTCTGCCAATGTCAGGAGTGTGGGAAAGCCTTCAGGGTTGTCATCAGCTTGACTGAATACGCAAGGATCTACACTGGGGAGAAGCCCTGCCCATGGCAGGAGTGCTGGAAATGCTTCTCTGGGCTCAAGCCTCTCTACACATGAGCGGACACACACCGGAGAGAAACCACACGCATGTCAGGAGCATGGGAAGGCCTTCACTGTGGCCTCAAGCCTGACTGGGCATATCCAACCACACTGGTGAGAAGCACTATGCGTGTGAAGTGTGTGGGAAAGCCCTTGCAATGTCCTCACACCAGGTGGAGCTCGTAAGGACACACACCGGGGAGAAGCCCTACAAGTGTCAGGAGCGTGGGAAAGCCTTTGCTTCCTCCTCACACCTTACTGAACATGGAAGTAAGAACTCACACTGGGGAGAAAGCCTGTGTATGTAGAGTGTGGGAGAGCTTCCGTGCTTCCTCATACCTATGGAAACACAAGAACTCATGCTGTAGTGTACAGAATGCAAGATGTGGGGAGTGTAGGATAGATTTCCTTTGCTCACTGAACATTTAGCAAATGACCCTGAAGGGAGAAGCTGTTTGCATGTAAGGAGTGTGGAAATCCTTTGGAAATGCCTCATGTCTTAGTCATCACTCAGATACACACTGATAAGAAACCTCGTCAATGTGAAGAAGGTAGGAAAGCCCTTGAGTATGGCAGCTCATCTTGGAGAGAGAGACACTCGTGAGATGCCTTGGCCATTTCAGGGCTACAAGAGAGCCACTGGGATCTGATGACAACCCAGTGTGGAAGAGCCTTGGCCCCAGGCCACGTGGGCAGCACAGACAGCCTTGGTGGAGGCCTGGGGTCCTCCTTGCTGTGTAGTCCTCTGAGGGGAGAAGCCCTGTGACGTGTGCTCCATGGAAAAGTTGTAGTTCTGCCAAGTTGTGCTCACTGATGGTCTCACAGTGGACACAAAGCTTGTGGAGGTGAGAAATGTTGGAAAGACCTTTGGCCTGTGTGCTGACCCAGACCCAGGAGAAACTGGAGGGACAGGACCTGGCACTTGCCCTGAGTCCTCCAGCTTGCTTGCTGGCAGACACAGCTTTGTGGGTGGCTCTGTAGGTGCCCTTTGGACATTCACAATCACTCCTGGCTGACGTGTCCTTCTCTGCCCATAGCCACAGCACCGAGTCTGGCTGCTCCCCCTGAGTGACAGCCTGTGGAAAGTGGGCCCTCGGGAGTCTATACCTGCTCGTGCTGTGGCTGTGGGGCCTCTGGTGGGGGTGTCACACTTGGACAGATCCACCAACAGTGGCTCACACCAGCCAAGTGGGGACCTGAAACAGCTCTGATGGCCCTGAAGATGCTCCTGTTTCTCTCACACCCAATCCTTACAGCTGGGAGGCCAGGGTGCAGGAGGGCAGGGTGGAGAAGGGGCACAGGGACAACCAGTGCTGTGCAACACCCTGATTCATGACTCTGGAGGGAGTGGTGCAGCCCCACACCCTAAGGAGGTGGGAGTCTTGTGCCATTGGGCTTTGCAGACAACTTTGAGAACCTTGAATGTTGCCTTTGAGCTTGAGGTCCAGCCCACAACTGGGAAATGCCACATCCCAGGGTGCATCCAGCAACTGTGGGGATTGGCAGCAACGCCTGCTGGTTGCCCTCCGTGTGCTGCAAAGGCAGAGGCTCCTGAGACAGGAGGGCCATGCTGTGTCACTGTGCTTGCCCACCACTATCACCTCCTGGGTGGCCCTTGGGTCCACACAGGCAGTCCCACAGGGTTCAGCTGCAGGAATTCATGTCCGTGGACTTCTACACCGGCCACCTGGGCTCATGTTGTGGCCTGTGGGGCTGTAGCTGCCTGATGTCTCTTGGCCCTTAGTCACCTAGTGGCAGCTGATGGCACACAGCAGGTCCCAGCTGGAGGAGGCCTGTGCCCCCAAGGCTGCCTGTGGCTCTTTGGTGAAGATGAGTGTTGCTATTTGGCTCCTTTCCCCTTTCTGGCTCACAGTGACAGGGAAGATGTTGTTAGTCTCAATGCCTGTGTGGGGTTTGGTGCCTCACAGCCTGGTCCGGGGAGCATCCTCATTGTCTGAAGTGAGACCATGGGCCCAGGAGATGGCGTGCCAGCACTTGTCACAGGTGGAGTCGGTCAGCAGGTTGGGCTCATCCTGGGGCCTGGACGCCTGGGGGAGCGTCAGTGACAGACCCCAGTCCCTGCCTAGACATGGCCCTGCCTTCTAAGTACTACCATTGGGACGCTGAGCACTGATGCCAGCTCTTAGTCCACCCCAAAGCAAGTTTGAAACTCTCTTTCTGGAATGGCCATCAGAACTGTCATTGTACAAGGTAGGATAATTGTGAACTGTTCCTAGCAAAAGGGCTACATACCTCATTGTTGAGTGCCACTATTGTCACCTTGGAGCTCCTCCCCTCGGCCATCTGGTGACCATAGTGATATTCAGCAATTTGAAAAATTAGTATAAATATAACACAACCCTAATGAATATGCTACCACAGAAAAATAAAATAAAATAAAATTTACCATCTTCTTGGTATCTTTAGCAATCTAATTGTGAAAAGTAGTACCTTATTATCATTATTTTAATCTATACTTCTTTAATGATGAGTGAAATTAAAGGATCTTTCCATCTACAGTAGAACCTCTGTAATATGACCCCCCCAAGGGACAATAACTAACTGGTCAACATACAGAGGTGGTCAACATAAGGAGCGAGGCTGGTGGGTGTCAGGTCTATGAAAATTAGGTCAATTTCAGGAAGTGGTCAACTATGGTGGTTCCATTGTATTTATTTGCTTTTTTTTTATTTCTTTTTCTGTGAACTGCCAATTCTTCATCTACAACAGTGTTCTTCAACTTTTTTCATCTCACAACACACTTGAACCTTGCCTGTTCCATGGCACACTTAAATTATGTTGATCAAAAAAAAGAGTAAAAGAAAGAATGTCGCTGCCAGGGATGCTACACCTCCCGGTGCCGCATGAAAGAACCAGGCAGGGCATGGATTGAAGTGCTAGCTTACAAGAGGTGGGCTAACCAGAGGTGCAGGGGAGCCCTGAGCCATCTACACAACGCCTATTTATTAAGGTGATACACAACAGGTGTGGAGAGTTAAAGTAACGACATACAAGGGCTGTGTGCATAAGGATTGCCACGTGCTCTATCCCCACAACCCCCATGAAGAAGCACCAAGCATCAATGTTTAACACCTGCTTACTAACGAGTGACTGATCTTATCTCATTCCGGAACACTGAGTCACTTGGGGGATTGCCCCTAAGTCACAAAACATCTCTAGGCTTGCCAGGAGACTGTCCTGTTCTCAGCGTTTCCTTTTAATGTGATAAGAATCAGTAATTGTCCTTGTAAGCATGGTGTCCCTTCCTCCACAAAAGAATATACTTCCTGTGCTTTGAACTTCTTTCAAAATAATTTAATTAATGATCTTTAAAAATGTTCGAAGCACACCTAAGATCCTCTCACTGCACAGCAGTGGACCGCAGCACACTGGTTAAAAATCACTGAACTACAAGTTGATCCTTGAAAGAATCATTTCCCTTGGCTTCCAGGACATGTCCAGCTCCTGATTCTCTGGCCTATCTTTCTTGTCCCTGGCCAACTTTGTTTTGTTTACTTACCCCTGGGATGTCTCAGCTCAGATCTTGCCCAGGATATAACACCCCTCCTCTGCTGCTCTCCCAGCCTTCAGCCTCTGCCCCTTCTAGGGCCTCCCTCACTCTGCTTCTAGGGGTAACTTCTCCAATAAGGGTAGTAACCCTAAATAAAGAGAGTGCTTTTTACTTCACAAGGCTCTTAGGAATAAATGACACAATCGGTGTAAAATACATAGCTTACGCTAATGCCTTGAGAAATGTTGGGACTTCTACCATTTTCCTAAAAAGTTCGTGCGGTGCTGGGTGTAGTAGCTCACACCTGTAATCCCAGCACTTTGGGACACCCAGGTGGGAGGGTCATTTACGTCCAGGAGTTCAAGACCAACCTGACCAACAGCAAGACTTTAGCTACAAAAAATATGAAAAATTAGCCAGGTGTGGTGGTACAGCCAGGTGTAGTCCCAGCTACTTGGGAGGCTGAAGCGAGAGAATTGTGTGAGCCCAGGAGTTCGAGGCTGCAGTAAGCTCTGATTACACCATTGCATTCCAGCAGCTTGAGTGACAGAGTGAGATCCCATCCTTAAAAAAAAAAATTAAGTTAGGGCGGCGCCTGTGGCTCAAGGAGTAGGGTGCTGGCTACTGCGGGTGGCGGGTTCAAGCCTGGCCCCAGCCAAAACTGCAAAAAAAAAAAAAAAAAAAAATTACATTAAAAATGTTTGTAAAGTCTGGTAATATAAAGTCTAAAGGCCCCATAGCTTCCCCGACCCTGACTTTCCCCAACTCCTGTCAACCAAATTCCTCAGGTATCCTATCTCTGTGTCTTTGTTTCCTCTGCTTGGGCTTCCCTCCCCCCCCACTTACTCTGCTAGTGAGCACCTTTCATGCTTAAAATCTAGCCCAAACTTTCCCATGATGCTGGCTCTGAATTACTCCCACTGGGTTCCTGGACCCCTTTTCTGAGGCTCTTTATTTATTCCTACATCACTACATCACAATTACTTGTTTACCTGCCCATCTCTACAGCGAGGCCGAGAACAGGGAATTTTTCTTATTCTTTCGTCACATCCTCATGTGTGGCACTCAGGAAGTGCTCTAAAAATGAGCGTGGAATTAACAAGTTCCATGTGTTAATAACTTATCCTGCCCCCACCCACACACACACTGTAGTCATGGGGACAAGGGATAACGTCCTGCAGGATAGGGGCTCTGAGGTCTGCACACAGTCCAGTCACTTAAGCCCCCTGAAACCCACCTTTAAACCTGCAAAGTTGGCCTCAGCCATCTCCTGAAAAATTAAGGTCAGAGGACACAACACATGTGGGAAGCCAAAATGCAATCAAGATGCAAGCAGATGCTGACTGCCTGCCAAAGCCTGGGGAGGAATGGTCAGTTTTAGAGAATGGGGGGGGATACCTGGAAGGAAGGCAGGCTTTGGGAACAGTAAATTTAAATTTCTTGTTATTCTGTCATAGCAAAGTAACCCTGAAACATCACTGACTTGACACAATGAAGGGTTGTTTCACACACACACACACCCGCCCCCGTAATCTGTGGCTCCTGCTCTACCCAGTACCCAGGAACTCATTTTGACAGAGCTGCGGTCCCAGCAAGCAGACTCTGTGAGGAGATTAACACGCAGGGTGCTTGGGAGGGCGTACTCCTGGGGTCAGCACCTGTGGAAAAGAGCAGAAGGAAACAGGGCAGGTGCAAACAACCCTGCTCTACCCAGTGGGGTCTCTGGAGCTGCCCAGAGCTGGGCCGAGATGACTGGACCCTCACATTTAGGGTCAGTGGAGACTGACAGCTGGAGCCTGCCTGTGGACAGCACTCCCAGGCCCTGGGACCACATGCCTTTCACTGAATGGGACGTGAGCCCACACGTGGAGGATCCTCATCTTATAAGTAGCTGCACCTGGGACCACATGCCTTTCACTGAATGGGACGTGAGCCCACACGTGGAGGAGCCTCATCTTATAAGTAGCTGCACCTGGGAACACATGCCCAACCAGCTTGGGTTCTCCCAGAGGCTGACCTTGACTCTGGGATGTGAGAACAAGTCAATTATTTTGGAAGGTGGAAGTGAGACAGGGAAGAAAAGGAAATAAATATAGGCCAAGTGCAATGGCTCCCGCCTGCAACCCTAGCACTCTGGGAGGCCAAGGCGGGTGGATCACCTGAGCTCAGGAGTTCAAGACCAGCCTGAGCAAGAACAAGCCTCCAGTTCTGCTAAAAATATAAAAATTAGGCAGGTGTGGTGGCAGATGCCTATAATCCCAGCTACTCAGGAGGCTGAGGCAGGAGGATCACTAGAGCCCAAGAGTTTGAGATTGTCCAGGGCGAGAGAGTAAGACTGTCTGTATATATATATATATATATATATAGAGAGAGAGAGAGAGAGAGAGAGAGAGAGAGAGAGAGAGAAAGAGAGAGTCTATATATAGAGTTTGTATATATATATATAGAGAGAGAGAGAGAAAGAGTCTATATATAGAGTCTGTATATATATATATATATAGAGAGAGAGAGAGAGAGAGAGAGAGAGTCTATATATATATATATAGAGAGAGAGTTAACTCTTCATTAAAGCTCTTCATTAAAGCTCTCTCTATGTATAGCTTTAATGAAGAGTTAACTGCTGGGGGACAGTTGTCCTACTGAAGGGGCAAAGAAGGGCTGG
Source organism: Perodicticus potto (assembly GCA_963574655.1). NCBI lineage: Eukaryota > Metazoa > Chordata > Mammalia > Primates > Lorisidae > Perodicticus > Perodicticus potto. The sequence goes on from CAUYRH010095205.1 coordinate 17,267, forward strand.
TGTTTGCACACCAAATCCTATGTGGACAAGTCCCGGTCACTCCTGGAGCGACTCACTCCTTGGCAGTTCCAACCTACTTTACCCACCCGAGCAGAGTTGCAGGTGGCTACAGTAAGAAGCCACTGCATGAACAGAAACTGTGAGTCCCAGGGGTTGTAAATCTCCCACTGACGTGTCCCATAGCTGGGAGGAGAGAGCTGGAACCTCCTAGGAATGCTACCTGCCTCAGGCCAGAAATGACACAAGCACACTCCTATCAGCAGAGAGCCCCACACGGCCCACCTTACTGCAAGGTAGAGGAGGCTTCTTTGCCCTCGGGAGGAAAAGAGAAATGGATATTGTTGTATCCCAAGGAGGTCTATCTACCACAGTGCCTCTCCCACTTACGGCAGTAAAGGAGAAATGGATATTGCTGTATCCCAAGGAGGACTGTCTACCACGGTGCCTCTCCCACTTATGGCAGTGTGAGAGTGAGAAATTGTTTTATCTTTCTGAGCCTCAACTTACCCTCTTTAAAGTAGGAAAAATTATACCTCGCGCATAAGAGTGCAAGAAATGGAACAAACGCACCTAAAGAATCTACCACAATGCAACACAACTGCTAACAGTTTGGTTCCAATCTTGAGTCAAAGGAATGAAATGAACCTATCATAGTTCATTGCATTCGTTTTAGTCATTTTGCTATTATACTTCATAACACAAATATATTATCCATATTCTTTTTTCGTACCCCAAATATAACATTAAAATGATAAGTAAGGAACACTCACTTGATATTAGATGTTGAAATTCTAAGACAGATTTCAAACATATAAATAAATCAATCCCCCCCAAATGTTTAACTTCTCTAGCACAGTCCTAGGAAGCACGTTGTAGGCACTCAGTAAATGTTAACTATTACTGCTACTTGGGAACTATTGAAAATCAATCTTATTAATCACAGCCCCGAAAATGGATTTGGAATGTGAGTTATCCACATAAATAATCAGCTCAAAGGCCTCCTTGGGAGAGAAGAGAGCTGCCCTATGCTTGTTGAGTCACCCCGTAAACAGTCATGGTAATTTACTAACAGTGAGACCTGTTTCCTGCTGAGCACTTCCAGTCCGGGAAGAGGTCACGCATGTTCACATGGAAGCTGTTTTCTTTTCCACCAATTTCTGAGCGATCAGAGGTGCCCTTGTTGCAATGTCATCAAAATGAGACATGGAAATTCCTCACCTGCCATAAGCTAGACAGAGCTTTTGAGATGCAAACCATATACATTCTCAGAGGAGAGGACTGAAGTCACTTTCAAAGAACCAGCCCCCCTCCCCCTTCCCCCTTCTATACACATGCTAAGCACATAGAGCTTTCGCAATCTGCTACGAAAACAGAATTTTAAAATAAACTCTGGTCTATTCTCTCAAGTAAGAATTTAGAAGAAAACGGATTTCTGTAAGGTGAATTTGTTCCTCAAATTAGTTCCATTCACACACACACACTCCCGCGCACACACGCTCAAAACACGCATACATACCCAAACCATGCAGGGCTCATCAATAGACCTGTCTATGGAACAAGCGAGTTCATCCTCAGCAAGAGAGAGACGTTCAATAATTTTGAGGACAGGCTTGAGTCTGCATAAGAATATAACTCACAGGAGCCAGCAGATGGCACTTAATCATAATTTTTCCTATGATTTCTATTAATTGTCAAAATTTTTCATTCTGTCTTTCCAATGAGACAAATGAGATGCTAATATGGCATGGTAATGTTTTCCCTTTGAGATATTAAATAGGCTTGTTACATAAAATTTCCCCACCTTCGTAACTAGCCCAAGACCCATCTTTCTCATGCATATATTTATCATCTTGTGCCATGCATATGCATGCCTGTGTACCTGTGTGCTTCCGAGCACTGCAGCACATTTGATAAATGTAAAAAGTAAAAGCTAACACCTTCATTTATCTCCAGAAGCAAATCCAAATCAGGGAACTGGGGTTCCTAAAACAGCCACATAAAATCACTTAAACTACATTCTTTGCCAAAAATAGAAATGCAGAAATACCTCGGGGAAGCCACTTTGGCAATTTCCTTCAAGGCTCCTAGTACATACAAACATTAACAGGTGAATGACCCCTTCCAGGCCATTCTGCCCACCTTCCAATTCCTTTGCTTTCCCCCACACACTTCACAATGCCTCGCCCTTTTCTGCTTTCTAATTCTTTTTTTATTCTATTTCCCTTCTTCTCCCTCTTAAGCACTAGGTTTGGTTTCCTAAGTCTTGTAGGGACAGATGCTGTACCAGTCAGAGTTCTTGGTCTCTGACACCAGAAATTGACTATTAAGCAGGAAAAAAGTCTATTGGAGAGTGATCAAATAGTTCACAGAATCATCAGGAAGCCTGGAAAATCTGGCTCAGTAAACAGGCAAGAACCAAAGGAGCTGGCCCCAGAGGAGACAGCCAAGGTCACACCAGGAAAAACCATGTGGTCGGGGCAGTGCCATCCGCATCGCAGCCACCACTGCCACCTGCCTCTACTGAACACCGGTGCATCCTCCCTGAGGGCTTGCTTCATTTCCTCCAGATTCTCAGTCCAGGCTGGGGAGCCCAATGCCAAGGCTCAGAGGGCAGGCCTCGTGAGTTGCTTTTCAAGAGCAAAGCTGTTGTTCTGGCTCAGACCAAAGCAGGATGGGGGCATGAGCCAAGGTGCTGGGAAGACCTAGCAAGAACGCAGGAGCGAGCAGATCTCAAGAGACACTCATGATAAGAAAGGATGGGGTGTCACAGACACTCCTCATTTCAAGCCTGCCCGTTCCTGGTGCACAGATGGGAGGTCTGTATCCCCAAGCTGCGTGGGAATAGCTTTGAGGAAAGGGAAGCTATTGGGCAGTATACATGCTAATTACACCAGTTCAGAAAAGACTATACAGTGAAATTTGGCTGAGGCTATAGCCCTGCATTCAATTGTTCCACACATCCTTTGTTCTAGACAAAGCAAGGGGCTATGGCTGCTAATGTGAACACTGTTTTCAGGTTCTAGTTGGCCAATTGAAATGCCAGCTCCTAAGCGCTATTCCTCTGACCTTCTGCATCGTAACCCTTAATGGATCAAGACTAGCCTCTTTCTAGGGATGAAATTTGTAACATGATCCCTAGCTCAGTGTAGGGGCCTCCTCTCCCCCTGCCAGCTGGTCCCAATTATGAGCTGGTTTGGGTAATTTTAGAGTGTGGAGGGTGCCTGTGTGGGAGGAGGATTTTCTGAGCACTTGGCTTCCCTTAGGATCCCAAGCCCAACTGGGACTAGGGGATCCTTTAATATTTTCAATTATGGGGGCAGGGAGAATGTTGCTGGTTTTCCTAAAAAAAGGAAATAAAATATATAAATAAAATCACGCCGTGGCATGCCTCATAATCACTACCAAAGCTGGGTGAGAAATCAAGGCAGCTAGCTGTCTCTATCATTCTGGCAAAACACCAACATCGCCTATATTTCTCGGGTGACAACCTCAATTTTTCTCTGTTTTAACAAAGGGGCCTGTGTTGCTGTGAGTTTTCTCTTGATAGATGACACCAGACAAGTCTTTAGGGGAGCTCCAGTCCAGATTTTAAAGCTTCACACATATCTGAGTTTAGTTTTATGTGTTTTTCAACTTAATGTTTCTTGAGCATCTATTACATACAAAGCACTGTGTATTCCGGGACTTGAGAACGAGCAGAATCTGGGAAGAGGGATCTCTTCCAGCCGGTGGCATTCCAAAGACGCAGAAGGTAGAAGACTCAGCCCTTGGCTGGGAGAAGCATTTTGTCACTGACGTTGTTTAGAACTGCCATGGCGCATGGCGATTATACAAACCAGATGGCTTTTAGTTGGTTTTATTATTATTTTTGAACCCTGTACAGACTAATACACCCCTTATTGTCTGCACCTGGGCTGACTTCTCCTACTGACTCCCAATCATTCCAATCCCTCTCCTTCTTCCAACTCCTCTGAGTTTTTGCTATCATAGGCAATCTGAGTAAGTGCAAGAGAAAACTAATTACATTTGAAGATGTCAATGTTAGTGCTCATAGCTAAGTGGGCAGTGTTCCGTTAGCTGACTAACGCCAATCTCAGTTGCCTAGACTTGGTCTTTTGGGGTCTTATCTGAGGCACTCCCCCAACCGAAGTAGGCTGCTCTTATTAAGACTAAATTTGTGCTCTGGTGAAAATACCATGTCCTGGTGACACACACAGGTCCTCGAATCACACAATTAGCATTTATAATACCAGATCCTCCCCAGCTTTCTTTTGAGACAGAGTCTCACTTTGTCCCCCTTGGTAGAGTGCTATGTCATCACAGCTCACAGCAACCTCAAACTCTTGGAGTCAAGTGATTCTCTTGCCTCAGCCTCCCTAGTAGCTGGGACAGCAGGTACCCGCTGATGCCGGAATTTCAGGCTCTTGGTCTCGGCGATTCGAAGAAGGAATCGACGGACCATAAGAGTAGTGGTAAGTCAGGATTTATTTACAAGAAAGAAAAATTAGAAGTACAAGAAAAACCAGACCTCCAGGCAAAGAGGACCCAGGAGTGAAACAAGCTCTCCTGTTTCCTCTCTGAGGTCCAGCCGAGGTCTGCTTGGAGAGGAACAAGCTCTCCTGTTTTCTCTCGAGGTCCAGCCGAGGTCTGCTTGGAGAGGAACAAGCTCTCCTGTTTTCTCTCGAGGTCCAGCCGAGGTCTGCCCCTGAGCTCTCTGCTCAGGGGTTTATATAGTCCCAGGGAGTTGTTTTGCCAGAACTTCTTAGGGCGTGGGTCTTCATCAGTTACAGCCAGCTGTCCAATGAAGACCCAGGCCCTGGAAACTGACATGACATT